>APFE031453031.1:0-16819 GCA_000404065.3 Pinus taeda
GGCGACAAGCTCCCAGTTCAAACAATATTTCCAAAACTTGACGAGGAAGGAAAAATTATATTGGAACCGGAAGCAGTCACATAAACAAGATCTCGACAGCTACGAAATTGATCAATTTTGGAGTATCTTATCAAGTGGAAGAACTTATCTGCGCAAGATTCCACATGGAAGGATGAGAATTTTATACAAAAGTATCCAGAACTACTCAAGTGTTGAGTACAACACTTTTTTGAAGGAGAGGGGCATGTGGGGTCCCTATAATACTAGTGATTACCCCATTACTATGGTAGTTGTACCCCTTATTAATATTGTTGTGCCCCTATTGTCCCCATATTGTTATTACTGCGCCCCATAGAATCCCTCTATTGTTATTTTTGTGGCTTTATATTATTATTGTTAGGTCGGCTGGGTTATATTGTGACTCCTTAGACTCCTATATATAGAATGGAGGTTTTGTGATTTGTATCATCCAAGAATTGTTCATTTATGTAATGTAAAGGAGGTTGCCCCCTCGAAGAGGCTGAATTTTAAGGCATTGCTCTATCTTTTCTATATTTTTCTTGAGCTGGTTTCATAACAATTTATCATTCACATGCACAGAGACAATTTTCCCGAATTCACTGGGTTTATTCCTGGAAAGCCCAATTTCCTTAATAGTCAAAATCCCTTTACAATAGCGTGAAACTTACATAAGTACTGGTTCATCCTAACAACCAGATCCTAATACAAAGGCTAAAATTTATTAATCCTATCTATTCTGAGAGGCATTCTCCTTGATAATCTCCACTACAGCTAACTAACTAAAACTTATTACATCATGATCAAACCCTATATTCTAGCTCTATGCTTAACTAGAAGAACATGGAAATTGATGGCTTAAGGATCCCACTCCTTTGCTTGTAGATTTTTTTTTGTATCTTTGGAATAAGTTTGAAGCCTTTTCTCTCCACAGTCTAATGCACCTGCATCAGACTCCTGAGGACAAAATTCTTCATGGGCTCCTGTCCATGAGCTCTTCTACAAAACTGCCCAACTTCTGTAGCATTTTTTTCTATTACCCAAGTAGCTTCAACAATTGTTTGATCCTTCCATTTGACCAAATACTGAAAGAACTCCTATCCTCTGGTTTTCTTGAACACTTTCTTGTCCAAAATCCTTTTTGGTTGTAATTCCTTTGTTGTAGGTAACTATTTTACCTAGTTAATTTCCTGTGTCTCTTAGTCTTCTTCTATATCTTTTTCAATTTCACCTTCATACTTGTACATATCAGCAACATTGAAAATTGGAGATATTCCAACATCAGGGGGTAAGTCAATTTCATATGCATTTGCAGAAAATTTCTTTAATACTCTGCATGGTCCAATTTTCTTAAACTTCAATTTGTTATACTCCCTCTTTGGAAATCTTTCCTTCCGTAAGTGTGCTAAAACGAAATCTCCAAATTCAAAGTTCACCTCTCTTCTTCTCATGTTTTCTCTATTTTTGTACTTGATGTTGCTATGCTATAGTTTTTGTTTCACCTGTTCATGTATTGCTTGCATTGCTGAAGCATAATCTTCTCCCTCTGCACTTCTCATCTCATCAGTTCCCAAGTTCCTTAACTCATACACTCCTCTTGGATGCATTCCATAAACTATATGGAATGGACTTTTCCCTATACTCCTATTAGGTGAGTCATTATATGCATTTCAGCCTGTGCAAACACTTGATCCCACTATTTTGGATTTTCTGCAGTAAGACTCCTTAAAATATTACCCAAACTCGTGTTCACAACTTCAGTCTATCCATAAGTCTGTGGATGATAGGCAGAACTGAAATTTAGTTTAGTTCCCAACTTTTTCCATTGTGTCCTCCAGAAATGTCCAACAAATTTGGAATCCCTGTCTGAGACAATACTCTTAGGCAACCCATGCAATCTTACAATATCCTTGAAAAACAAATTAGCAATATGAGTAGCATCACTAGTTTTATAACATGGAATAAAATGTGCCATTTTTGAAAATCTGTCCACTACAACAAAAATTGAATCATTTCCTCTTTGAGTCTTTGGTAAGCCCAAAACAAAATCCATCTGGAATTGGTAATGGAACATACAAACCTGTGTTTTGGCTTCTTCTCTTTGCATATTGACAAACTTTACAAGTTTTCACATATTTTTCCACTTCAGATCTCATTTTCGGCTAGAAATAAAATCTGTTCAACTGTTCATAAGTCTTATTTATACTAAAATGTCTTGCAAATCCACCATTATGTTTCTCTTTGATAAAGTTCTCCCTCATATAACAATTTGGTATGCACAACTGATTTCTCTTAAACAACAGTCTATCTTGTAGGAAATAATCCAACCATTTATTCCTATCCATCAAAACAGGATTCTTACAAGCTTCAAATGCCTCTTTAAAATCTATATCTGTCTCATACAATTCTTTAAGAAAATCAAAACCCAACACTTGAATTTGACTCTCTAGAAATAATATACTTCTCCTACTTAAAGCATCTGCAACTTTGTTTGATTGGCCATTTATGTGCTTCAAGACAAAATGGAAACCTTGAAGATACTCTACCCATTTAGCATGTTTCTGGTTAAGCTTTGGTTGCTGCATAATATACTGCAATGCATGGTTATCTGAATAAAGTATGAACTCTTTTTACATTAGATAATGTCCCCACTTCTTCAAAGACTGCACAATTGCATAAAACTTTTTATCATAAGAAGAATATTCTTCTTTGAATCATTCAAATTTTCACTAAAATAAGCTATAGTTTTGTCTTCCTGACTTAAAACACCTCCAATAGCTTCTCCACTGGCATCACATTTCACTTGGAAAGGTTTACTAAAATCAGGTAGAACCAAAATATATTTTTCATTGATCTTCTTCTTCAACAACTAAAAATTATTTTCTACCTCAGCGATCAATCTAAATGGATGTTTATCCCTCTTTATAGTCTCAACAATAGGAGCATTTATCTTACTAAAATTCCTTATGAATTTACTATAAAAACTAGCAAGACCATGAAAACTTCTTACCTCAAAGATACTTTTAGGTGAAGGCCACTCCATGATTGCCTTGATCTTCTCTCGATCCATCTTCAATACTTCAGCAGAAACAACAAAACCCAAATACACTAATTCATATTTCATGAATGAACATTTCTTCAAATTCAGCAATAATTTCTCTTGTTGTAACCTTTGTAAGACATAATTCAGGTGTCTCATGTGCTCCTCCTTAGACCTGTTGTAAATTAATATATTGTCCAGATATACTATTACAAATTTACCAATAAACCCTTTAGGAACTTCATTCATGCGTCTCATAAACGTACTTGGTGCATTTGACGACCCAAAAGGCATTAATCTCCATTCATACAATCCTTCATTTGTCTTAAAAGTAGTTTTCCACTCATCCCCTTCTCTTATCCTTATCTGATGATACCCACTCTTAAGATCTAGTTTTGTAAAATACTTTGCTCCACTTAAACAATCCATCAAATCTTCAATTATAGGTAAAGGAAATTTGTACCTGGTTGTGATTTTATTGATGCCTCTTGAATGAGTACACATTCTCCAGCTTCCATCCTTCTTTGGAATCAACACTGTTGGTACTACACAAGGACTCAAACTCTCTCTGATCAGTTTTTTGTCAAGCAATTCCTGAACCTGCTTTCTAACCTCTTCATTTTCTATGGGAGTCATTTTGTAAGCTACTTTGTTTGGTAGATTTGATCCAGGAATCAAATATATATGATGGCTAATTCTTCTAATGGGTGGTAACTCATTAGGCAAATCATCAACAATGATATCACAATAGTTGTCCAACATTTCTTGAATTTCAATGGGTAAATCAGAAACTTTAGTAGAAGTCATTATTACCTTGGGCTTGTAAATTACAACATAATTTACCTCATTCTCTTCAATCTATTGTAAGTATTCCTTTCCTCCTAGTAATAGAGGTTTTGGATCAGTCTTCTTTCATGATGCATCCTCTTCTCCCATAGGCAGCAATGTATGATTTATACCATCTTTACCAAACATGTAGGTGTTTCTTTTCCCATCATGCATAGATCCTCGGTCATATTGCCAAGGTCTTCCGAGCAATATGTGACACACATCCATGGGCATCACACCACATACAATTTTATCCTTATATTTGCCCAACTGCAACTCCACTTCACATTGTTCATTCACTAACAACTGATGTCCCATTTGTAACCAAGACACCTTGTAAGGTGTTGGATGTCTCATTGTCTTCAACTTTAATTTCTCCACCACTTCTGTAGAAACCAAATTATCAGTGCTGCCACTATCAATGATCATTTGACAGTATTTCCCTTGAACCTTACACATTGTTCTAAAGAAAGTCTTTCTTTGTGATGGTTCAACTATCTCCTTTGTTGGCTTGAGCAAAACTTTATTGACTACCAAAGATTCTCCTCTCTGTGGTACATTTTCTTCTTCTGTTACTGTTGTTGCTTCTTCCTCAACTTGAGAAACAATTGCATTCCTTTGACTTGTTCCTGCATTCTATGGGCACTCAAAAGCTTTGTGTCCCAGTTTGTTACACCTATAACATCTTAATTCTCTTCCTCTGCCTCTGCCTCCTTTTCCTCTAGAAAACCTCCCTCTACCACCTGCATCACCTCTTGTGGTTGCATGCTGAGTTGAACTATTGCTAGCTCCATATTTAGGTGTTGTAGATCTTCCTTTACCACCTTGACTTCCTTTCCCTCTAAAAGTACCTCTTCCTCTGGCAGACTACTTCCTCATGAGTTTTTCTTCGGTTTTCAGTACCATCTGATAAGCTTCTTCTACTATTTTAGGAGACAGTATACTTATCTCATCTTGAAGTTCCATCCTAAGACCATTCACATATCTAGCCACCTTCTCATCTGTATCCTATGTTTGTCCAGCTCTTATACTTACCTTATAGAATTCCTCTATATATACCCTCACTGTCATAGACCTCTGTCTAAGATTCTACATCTTTCTGAACAAGGTTTGCTGATAATTACTTGGTAGAAACTTACCTCTTAGCTTTGCTACCATCCTGTTCTAATTTCTAATTGGTTTCTTGCCAAGGCTCTTTCTTTCTACTTGCACTCCATCCCACCAAAGTGCCGCATGTCCTTGTAGCTTGGTGACAGCAAAGTTTACTTTTTTCTCATCTTCTATTTCTTCATAATCAAAGAATTTCTCCATGCCATTAATCTAGTCTATCAATCCTTCTAGATTCAATCCTCCTTCATATATTGAAACCTCAGTTTTTGGCCTAGATGTGGATCTCAAAACTGATTGGAAGAATCTCATCTCATGAGTAACTGCTACAGTTTCCTCCTCTTCTTTAGTTTCAACCTCAGGCTCACTAACATCTCCATCATCTATATTTCTCCCTGCTATTAATGCTTCTAATCTAGCCTGCATCTATTGCATAGCTTCCATCACCTCAACATTTTCAATTGGTCATCCTCTTCTACCACATCCTTGTCCTCTTCCAACTTTGAAAGCCATAATGGTCTTCCTTCTCTTGCTTCTGAGATTCAATTAAGTGTTAACAAGCTGCTTTGATACCACTAATGATGGTGGTCTGGGTACAAGAAGGAGTGAAAATCTCCCAAACTGTGAGATTATGTCTTATATTTGTGTATGTGGGTGTAAATTCTCATTCAATGGACTCTCTTTCATCCACCAATAACTTTTAGGGCTTCAATAAGTTAGCGGGCCTCCAAAAATCGTCGAGTTCTACTAAAACACCACCATATCGGACCCAACGGTAATACAAACTTTAATTTAATAAAATTTGGAATTCCATTCTAAACTCGTTATGCCCCACAAACTATCAAACATTTTTGTGGCCTTAGTCATTAAAAACCCAGACACATATGGTTTAATTGTTTTTTCTTTATTAAATGGGGCCACAATACTTTATCGAGAAATACATAGAATTACACGAAAAAACAACGTGCCAACATAAAAGACCAGACTACAAATTTTATTCACCCACGTTCATACCTCAAACCTGCTCTACCCCTATCAATCGTCGATCTCACATCAATAGATCTGATGGCTTAAACACATATCGGGTGGCTAACATGCGCATTTGAAACTCGCCTAATAAGCGGTTTCTCTCGCTCTCCTCTTTGCTATGTGATGCGAGACGTATGGAATCAAAGCCGAAAGGTTAAATACCACTTACCACCCTTCTTTCGCCTGATAACCACTTGTCGTTTCTTCAAACTGCTTCAGGTTGTTAACTATCATTTAACCTCCGCGTCGAATGCCATTGATCTCGTCGGTCTTTGTCTGCGGTCTTCCTCCACAATCTTGACCTGCTGCTTAATAAACTCAAGGTTTTATAATAAACTCAATTTAAAAGGGAAAAACATGGAATTTAACACAATCGACACAGTTTAACCAATTTCAAAAAAACACCATTTAAACTTGGAAATTCACAATAAAACAAAGATTTCGAAGGAGATTATCCTTCGAGATTTGACAGAGAATTTATCATTCACATGCAGAAAGACAATTTTCCCCAATTCACTGGATTTGTTCTTAGAAAGACAAATTTCCTTAATTTTCAAAATCCCTTTACAATACCTTACATAAGTACTGGTTCATCCTAACAACCAGATCCTAATACAAAGGCTAGAATTTATTAATCCTATCTGTTCTGTGAGGCATTCTCCTCGAGAATCTACACTACAGCTAACTAACTAAAACTTATTACATCATGATCAAAACCTATATTCTAGGTCTACGCTTAACTAGAAGAACATGGAAATTGATGGCTAAAGGATCCCACTCCTTCTCTTGTAGATTTCTTTTTGTATTTTTGGAATAAGTTTGAAGCCTTTTCCCTCCACAGTCTCATGCTCCTACATCATCTGGGCGGGCAGGCCCACCAGTGGAACAGTGACCCCCTGGCCTAGCGAGGGCCGATTACCAGAATCGACCCCCTAAACTGCTAGGGGCCAATTCCAGGAATAGGCCCTTGGCAAGCTAAGGTGCTGATTGTGAGAATCCTAGCGTTGCATGGAGGATTTCTGAGTTGATGCCAAGGAAAAATGATTTGGATATTTTAGTGTAGGATCATTCCAACCTTCGCTGATCAATTTGGTGTCCTTTAAGCCTGAGGGAATTGGCCCCTTGTGAGGTATGGGGTCAGGGGCCCATTCTGAGATTCGACCCCCTAGCCTGTCAGGGCTCTGCTATGCCTCGTGCGGGCACGTCGACCGGCAACATAATGTCCCCCTGACCCACTAGGGGCCGATTCCCGAAATCGACCCCTTGGCTTGCTAGGGACCTGTTAGCACTCCAGGAAACTCTCCTAAGTTGCAGCTCGGAGATGCTTGGTAACATATAATTTTCAATATTGTTCTTTGAACTATTGAAATGAAAGATGGTTTGGATCAAGCCAGATAACCATTTCAACTATGTTTTTACTCAAGACATGCATGAACACCCCCAATATCACAAGGCTTTAGACTGCAAATGCTCAATAATTTGTAGATTTAATGGATAGATGGAGAATACTGACAATACTAGCAGATTACATACATGAACACATATGAATGGCTAGCTATAGGCAATAAATGAACTTACTGACTATACTGGCAGATGCATATATAATAACACATATAAATGGCTAGCTACAGGTAGCAAAGAAGCTTGCAAATCTAATATATCAAAGCAGAGATAAGATGATAGTTATCTGGCCTTAAACACAGAGAAACATGAATAACATGTTCAAGTGCAAGCTTAGAATAGAAGAGAAAATGGACATTGAACATATAACAACAAAAGGAGCTTGTATTACTAATGAATCAAGATGAGAATCTTGAGTATCAAAGTCTCATTAGTCTCCAGAAGTTGAACCTTTGTTACATTTAGTTTTCAGCTATTTATAGCTCTTTTTACAATGCTCTTGAGCTCTCTGGAAGGCTCAGAGTCTTAATATTTCTGATCCGTTCCCTAACTGTTTGATTCCCTCTATCGGCAAGCATGGCTCGATGGTTTCTTCTTCTAACAGAAGACTAACCATATTCAGATATTTTAGGCTATGTTGGCAGGGAGCTCTCTCGTGCCAGATGCCCCACAATCATTCTGTTTGTTGGGATGGGCTACGTTGTCTATCCCATGATTGATTCTGTTGTTGTGGTTGTGTTGAGCATGCCGTGTCTCTTTCTATTTCCCTTCTGGCCTCTATTCCTATCTTCTGTCCTTCGTTAGATAATGGAAAGGCTCTTCGGGCCTGTGTATTTCCTTATATTTGGAAATCCACAAAAACATTGGAAATATATTGCAAATGGCCCCCCCTCCAGACTTCAAATATTATAGGTTTCACTTCTTGGACCCTTTCAGGTCCGAGCTTCATCACTATCGGCGCTATTGTGTGTTCCTTCATATTCTGTTTGAACAACAAAATACATTAAAATACATTAAAATTTGGGTGATGGCAGAACTGAAAAAAATCGACATTTTAACTCCAAAACCCTTTCGGGTCCAGCTATCAGGTCACACCATATGCATATGTTAAAAGCCCACCCTTTTGGTTTCTGTCAATGCGATACAGCGATGCAATCCGATCGCAATCGCTGATCACACATTCCCTAGGCCTTATATATAACAGAACATGTGCTTCTTACCGATGCAACCCGACGATGCGATCATCGGCGATCGTTGATCGGCAGTGACCTGTGCCCCTCCGTAAGTCCTCCTCTGTGATAGCGCCGATGTGATTTGGTCCATTGATCCGCATATGCGATCAATGGTCCTCATTTAATCGTCGATCGCCATCACCATCGCACCATGGTTTGCGCCAATTGCCACTGCCTGCATGTGCCGATTAGATCTGCCAATGTGATCCGCCAATTAGATCTGGACCATTGATCAGCCTAATCGAACAGTTGTCGTGCATTTGGATTGTTAAGCCTGTGATTCTTATTTTTCATAGTTTTGGAGTGTTTTTGCCTCCCGATAGTGTATTTCTGCCCTTCCAAGGGCTCTCCTCTTACGATAGGATGTGGCTGTCTGTTAAATGAAGTGGCCCCTGTGTATGCCTTGAACCCTTTTGAGCACAACCAAGCAGACCAAGCCTATCTCTAACCATAGAAAATCCTCGTTGTATAGCAGAGCTAACAAGACCAATTCCCGGAATCGGCCCCTGGTAGGCCAGGGTGCCGATTCTGAGAAGCCTAGCACTGCATGGAGGATTTCTATGTTGATGCCAAGGAAAAATGATTTGGATAAATTAGTGTAGGATCACTCTAACCTGCACTGATCAATTTCGTGTTGTTTGACCCTGAGGTAGAACGAATACTCAAAGTGATCAACTCAAGTATGGTCAGTTGTTGGTAGATAATTTCACAAATAATTAAATTCAATCGTTTTTATTTTTTATTTTTTTTGTAAGCTTGGTAGGACTCTCTGATTTTCGTGTTTCCATGTCCATTATTCAACTCACTATGGGGGGAGGGTAGCCCAAGATTTGAACCCAAGACTTTTGGTTTGTTGAGACTTCATTTCCGCAGCCACTACCATGATGAATCGCACTAGTTGGTTCGAAACGCGTCGACAAATGATTCTCTATGTGATTTTGCCGAAATTATTCTCAAAATTTTATTTTTTTATTTTTAATTAAAAGTTATATATTTTTAGAAAATTTGATTTGGAGTTAAAATGAATCTAGATTAGTTTAATTATTAATTATAATTATAATTATATTATAAATTTTTGTTTTTTAATTAATTTTTAGTTTTAATTTTATGTAATTTCACCAAGTCTTGATAATTATAATTATTAATTTAATTATTTTTATTTTTCTTTTATATTTATTTTTTGTAATTTGACTTAATCAAAATATTAAACTAGACATTACATTACGACATCTCTATCATATTGAATTAATAGATAAAAAAAAATTCTAAATAAAAATCCATGAATCAAAACAATTGTAAAACAAAATCAATCAAAACAACCATTGTAAAACAAAATCACTCCACATACGCTCTGGTTGTGCACTAACCTCATAAAAAAGGACATTAGCTAATTTCTTAACTCTCTTATTGGCAATTTAAGGATTTATAACGAGACGGTGAATCCTGCTCTTTCTTGACTATTTCTGTTGAGATTTTCTGTTTCACAAAATAGGCAAAAATCTATAACGTATGACAACAATAGGAATTTGTTGCTAGATGAGCTTCAGGTTGTTCGGAGAGAGTTAATACATCCTATATTTGATGTGAGAGGATTTATGAGGCAGTTAGATTCTCTTAGCTATAAAATAGGTGTCCATACGGATTGTTTGGAGTGAGAGTTTGTGAGGAAATTGATTAATTTTTGTAATCTCCTGTTTGATAATAAAGATTGTCGCTGCCTATGTTTGGTGGACGTAGCCCAGATTGGTTGGGTGAACCACGTTAATTTGTTGTCTCCTGTGTATGGTTATTTGTTGTGTATATTGTTTATTTGTTTGTTGTACATATTTGCCTCTAACAAATGGTATCAGATCATGTTGGAGGCGTCGTGTGAGCCTGCGTGGAGGTTTGAATAAGCTACGTGGAGCATAGATTTTGGTGCGTTGCTGGTGCGCACTGCTGCTGGTGCGTTGGGTGTAAACCATTTTTTTTGGGCTTGGCCGTGGGGTTGCGTATGTCCACTGCTGCTGGTGCATACTGCTGCATGGACCAACTGCTGGATGCGTGGAGGTGAATCGGCCAACATACCAGAGAACCAGCATGGAGGTCGTTGTTTTCAACCTGCGTGAAGTTTTTGCGTATGGCAATTCATTGTTGGTGCATACTCCAGCGTAGAGGTATGTCAAACTTGCGTGGAGAGTGTTTTTTCAAACCTGCGTGAATCAGACATGTCCACTACACAATAAACCAAAACTATCCACATAAGTACAAACATTTTCAGACACGGATTTAGGCAGATTGTTGGCCTGACGTAGAGGTAGGTGACCTGTTCCACACTAATCGATGGGTTAGTTTGTGTTGGCTTTTACGTCTTGCATAAGTCTATATACGTCATTGTTTTAAAGCCCATGGGGTGGGGGTTGTGAAGTTATATGTCGCAAAAAAAAAAACTCTTGTACACTAAAGAAAATAGCGTGAAACTTTATGACGTTATATCAGCTTTGCCAAAGGATGTTTTCAGTTGTGGCAGGAGTAGGCATCTCTGCTAGAGAATGTCATTCGTATTTTAAAGTGTATTTTTTTTGTGGTGCGGTGTTGAACATTGTGCGCTGAAAACCGAAAGGGTATTTCTCCATGAAACCATGCTATGTTTTGACTGCCACAAATTGCAGAATTGGTAAAATTTGATACTCAGTTTTTTGTATTGTAATTCAGTTTTAAAAAAAAGCAAAGGCAGTATCATATAAGGCATAGGCAGTTTTTTATATATTAAATTGCTGGTATTTAAAAGTTGGATTTGGAGATTATTGTTTTTGGTTGATACAAGATGGCGAAAACTCAGAGTGCTCGGTTTGAAATCGAGAAGTTTAATGGAAAAAATAATTTCGAGATCTGAAAGGTGAAGATGTACGATCTTCTTGTCCAACATGGTGTGGCAAAGGCGTTGTTGGGAAAATCCAAACAGCCTTACAACATCACAGATAATGAGTGGGCCGAGATGGATGAAAGAGCAATTAGTGCTATTCGACTGTGTCTCGCGGATGATGTCCTATTTAATATCGTGTTGAAGACAACAGTTGCTTGTTTGTGGACGAAACTGGAGAAACTGTACATGACCAAATCCTTAACCAATAGGATTCTCCTGAAGCGACAATTGTACAGTTTGCGAATGAAGGAAGGTACATCGATTGCTGATCATTTAAATTCTTTTAATACTCTTTGGTGCAATTACAAAGTATAGAAGTAAAAATTCAATCCGAGGACAAAGCTATTACTTTATTGTGCTCATTTCCTGAGTCATGGGATCATTTTGTTACTTCTATAAGTCTTAGTTCATCAGAAACTATTGAGTTTGATGATGTAGTTGTATCCTCATTATCGGAAGAAACAAGGAGAAGGTCGCATTCAGAAACCTCTACATCAGAAGCTATGATGGTTAGAGGTCATTCGAAAGAAAGATGCTCCAGTAGGCCGAGCGACTCATGTTCAAAGTCGAAAGGGAAGAAGAGTAAGGTAAAGTGTTGGTTTTGTGGCAAATCAGGACATTTAAAGAAGGACTGCTGGAAGCGATAGCAGCAAACTTCTAAAGTAGATTCTTCGACAGAGAAGAAGGAGGCAAATACGACAGATACAGGTTCGGCATCTGGTTCAAGTATGAGTGATGAAGTATTATCAGTTAATGTGTCAAATCATGATCAACATTGGTTGTTAGATTCCGGTGCATCAAACCACATGTGTATCCATAAAGAATGGTTTAAGACATATAAATCAATTAATGATGGAGTTGTATACATGGGTAATGATGTAACATGTAATATTGTGGGGATTGGGAGTATACAACTGCAAATGTTTGATGGGACAACTAAAATGTTAACTGATGTTAGGCATGTACCATATTTAAGAAAAAAATTGATTTCATTAGGACCACTTGATTCAAATGGATATAAGACTGTAATTCAAGGTGGAGTAATGAAAATTTACAAAGGTATTTTACTAGTTATGAAAGCTAAGAAGGTAGGAAATCTATTTCAGTTAGAAGGAGGTACAGGATCAGATTGTGTGTCTACGGTGTCTGAACATGACAGTAGTTCCATTCACTTATGGCATCAAAGGTTGGGGCATATGAGTGAAATAGGGTTAAAAATTTTGGCTGATCACAAGTTACTTCCAAATTTAAAGCCTGGAAAGTTAGATTTCTGTAAGCATTGTATGTTTGGAAAACAAAGTAAACAAAAGTTTAAAACAGGCAAACATACTAGTACAGGCATACTTGATTATATCCATTCAGATGTTTGGGGACCAGCCCCTACAACCTCATATCGTGGTTCGTCCTATTATGTATCATTCATTGATGACTTTTCTAGGAAGGTTTGGGTCTACATGCTGAAAAGAAAGTCTGATGTTTTTTCAGTTTTCAAGCAGTTTAGAGCATTGGTAGAAAACAGCACTGGTAGAACAATAAAGTGTTTAAGAACTGACAATGGTGGTGATTTTACTTCCAAGGAGTTTGACAGCTATTGCAAGGATGCAGGGATCGAGAGACACAAGACCACGGTTTATACTCCTCAGCAAAATGGAGTTGTTGAACGCATGAATAGGACTCTTCTAGAGACAGCAAGGAGTATGCTGAGTAATGCTAGGTTGCAAAAGGAGTTGTGGATAGAAACGGTGGCAACAACTTGTTATGTGATAAACTGATCTCCATCAATGGTAATTGGCTGCAAGATTCCTCAAGAGGTATGGAAAGGACACTCTTGTGACTATTCTAAACTCAGAGTGTTTGGTTGTGATGCATATGCTCTAGTGCCTAAACATCAGCGAACTAAATTAGATCCAAAGTCTAAAAGGTATATCTTTGTTCGGTATGGTGTTGGAAAAAAGGGATATAGATTGTGGGATCCTACTATCCGCAAAATCATCATCAACAGAGATGTAAAGTTTAATGAATCCTCTCTTGTACAGTTAGATGTAGATAGTAGATTGAAACAGGATGATGTATCTGACTCTCAGCACATTCAGTTTGATAGCATTTCTAATGATAGTCATGATGACCAGAGTTCAGATACTAGTCATGAACAGGTTTCAGAATCAGAACATGAACAGGGTTCAGGTATAGATCATGAACAGGTCACAGATACTGATCATCAAGAAGTTCCTACATATGGTAGACAGCCAATCGAGGAAGCACCAGAAACATCCTTAAGCAGGTCAACAAGAATCAAACGGCCACCGAGAAGGTATGATGATTATGTTACTTCAGTTGCATTTACTGCTAATGACGATGAACCTCTGTGTTATCAGGAAGCAATAAAAGGTTTGAAAAATGACAAGTGGAAAGCAGCCATGAAGGACGAAATGATGGCCTTAGGTAAGAATGGCACATGGGATCTGGTTAAGCTTCCGAAAGACAGGAAAAATGTGGGGTGTAAAAGGGTTTTCAAGCTGAAACAGGGTGTGAATGATACAAAAGACAGGTACAAAGCAAGGCTGGTTGCAAAAGGGTTTTCTCAGAAAGTCGGCATTGACTTTCATGAGATTTTTTCACCAGTGGTTAAAATTGTTTCAATTAGAATTGTGTTAGCATTAGTGGCTTTGCTTGATTTAGAGTTGCAGCAATTAGATGTTAAGACTAGATTTATACATGGAGACTTAGATGAGGAAATTTATATGGAACAACCGGAAGGGTTTGTTCAGCATCGCAATGAGAAATTTGTCTGCAGGCTCAAGAAATCATTATATGGCCTGGAGCAGTCACCTCGGCAGTGGTATAAGAAGTTTGATTCTTTCATGTTGAGTCAGAAATATGTTAGAAGTGAATATGATCATTGTGTTTATTTTAAGCAATTAAATAATGGCATATTCCATTATCTAGTTTGTATGTTGACATATGCTTTTAGCAAGCAAAAGCATAGAAGAAATCAATAGGTTGAAGGCTCAGATGGCAAGGACATTTGATATGAAAGATCTAGGAGCAGCAAGACAAATTTTCGGCATGGAGATTTTCAAAGACAGGAGAAATGGTAAGCTATGGATATCACAACAGAATATATTGAGAAAATACTTTTGAGATTTGGTATGAACAATGTGAATCCTGTGTCAATCCCTTTCGCTTCCCATTTCAAGCTTTCTTCAAGTTTATGTCCTAATACATATGAAGAAAAGGATTATATGTCTCAAATTCCTTATGCCAATGTAGTAGGGTGTTTAATGTATGCGATGAATTGTACTCGACCAGATATTTCACATGCAGTTGGGGTTGTCAGCAGGTATATGGAAAATCCGGGTAAAGAACACTGGTCAACAGTGAAATGGGTGCTTCGGTATTTGAGAGGCACAAGTAGTTATTGTATCACTTACAATAAGAGTAGTGACTTTGTTTGCGGATATGTTGATTTCGATTTTGCAGGTGATTTGGATAAAAAAAGGTCAACTTCAGGGTATGTCTTTACTCTTGCAGGTGGAGCTATTAGCTGGATGTCAAAGCTACAGAATATTGTTGCTTTATCCACTACTGAGGGAGAATACATTGCTGCTTATCATGCTTGCAAAGAAGCGATTTGGTTGAAAGGTTTGTTTGGTGAATTTGGTAGGCTGCAGGACAACATCAAGTTATTTTGTGACAGTAAAAGTGCAATACATTTGGCTAAGAATCCAGCCTATCATAGTAAATCAAAGCATATACTGATCAAGTACCATTTTGTAAGACGGGTTATCAATGAAAGGGGAGTCTCTCTTGAAAAAGTGCATACAAAGGAGAATTGTGGAGATATGTTCATGAAACCAGTTTTGTTAGAGAAGCTACGTTGGTGTTTGGCTTCTCTTGGCTTGCAGGAAAGATAAAATAATAAACAAACAGGGTATCAGGCTAATTGTTGTCAAGGTGGAGATTATTGAGATTTTCTGTTTCATATATTAGGCAAAAATCTCTAATGTATGACAACAATAGGAATTTGTTGCTAGATTAGCTCCAGGTTGTTGGGAGAGAGTTAATGCATCCTATATTTATTGTGAGAGGATTTATGAGGTAGTTAGATTCTCTTAGCTATAAAATAGGTATCCATACGGATTGCTTTTTGAGAGTGAGAGAGTTTGTGAGGAAATTGATTATCTTGTAATATCCTGTTTGATAATAAAGAATTGTCAATGCCTATGTTTGGTGGACGTAGCCCAAATTGGTTGGATGAACCACGTTAATTTTTTGTCTCCTGTGCATGATTTTATTTGCTGTGTATATTTGTTTGCCTGTTGCACACCTTTGCCTCTAACAATTATGATGTTATTTTCGTATTTAGTTTTAAATTTTATATAAGAAATATATAGTTTATTCCGATAAAATTTAATAATTAAGTTTTTCTAATTATTCTCTTAAATTAATCCTCTAAATTACCAACTAAAACAGTATTTTTAAACCCTTTATATGCAATTAAATTAAAAAATAAATTAAATTATCTTTATTACAAATTTATGGGTTATAGAAAAATCCTACTTTCAAAAATCATTTTTTTTCAGAGCAGAAAGAGCTAAATATTATTTATATAAGAGATATAAAAAATTCTACATGGTAACAATAGATAGGATATACATGAGTTCCTTCAAATATGCAGCGGAAACATAGCATAATTGTTCATGACATGATAACTCTGATATATCAGATGAACTTTTATAGAAAATGTCAGCATATATCGGGAAAAAAGTTTATGAACATAAAGAAAACTAGATCAGAGGAGCCTCGATTCCAATGATAGGAAAAGAAGATCTATAATTAACTGCCATTCTAGGAAAGGATCATCAAGATGAAAATAGCCCTGTAAGAAAAAAACCAAAAAAAAAAAAAAAAAAAAAAACTCCTAGCAAATGGATTATAAAACCTATGTCAGACATCAGATATCAAAATAGTATTTAAGCATATGAAAATTGAAGATTAGTTAGAAAGAAGGAAGGAAATCCTGTATGCAGATATATATGCCATCTGATAGAACCTGTAGGTGCCACATTTCCGGAATATCCAAAAGACCTTTTTTGGAAAGACAGTCTGCATCCTGATTAAGCTCCCTACGAATGTGATTGATTGATAATCCCCTTGAATAGTTCCATAAAAGACGGATCCGATCCAACCAGCCGGCAAGGTGAGATTTTGTGATGGAATTTTTCCGGGACACAAAATTAACAAGAACTTGTGAATCCC
>APFE031453046.1:0-13954 GCA_000404065.3 Pinus taeda
GGTTAAAGGAAACAATGGAGCAATATACATGCAGGGTTAAAGGAGTGGAGAATATATATGAATAGGCAAATGCATTATCTGGGGAGAAAACCTTATATATATGCGTTTAAAGGTAACGGAGGCCAAAAAAAAACCCATATATATATATATAGGCTTAACATTATCGGCAGCGAAAACTATGAATCCCCGGCAAATACACTATTGGAGGCCAAAACTCACGTATATATGCCTTTACACTATCGGAGGCGGAAAGTGGACTTGAAACCTTATACACGGGAGTGTTGAGTTCTATCGGGTCTGCCATACAATATCGCATCGGGACTTCGAGATCGGAAGTCATACAGTGTTAAGCGGCCCCTTTGTGATCACTGATAGCGATACATATATATGCAGACCCGCTGCAACATTGCAATATAAGTTAATCTATGATCACATCTGTCGCATAACGCAAGCCGTAAAGCCTTGCCACATTGGAAGCACTAACTACGATAAGGCTGTGGACCCGACAGGCATATTAACTATGGTTTAATACCATATCGCATCCAGTCCATCGAAGTAATGGAGGATCGACCGTCGACCATCGGCGGAGTCATGGGTGCGATATATAAAGGACCCCCAGGAGTCACGAATCGCCGATTGCGATTTAAGCTGCGGAACCGATACAGTTTAGATGCGGGTTTAATATTGCTTCAAGTCCTCCCCTTAGTCTTTTGACTAGCTTTTCTCATATTCTTTGTGTAATTAAATATTTGGCTTGCGCGAGGTGTTTTAGGCCGAAAGGCTTATGACAATTGTTCCAGTGGTTCAGGAGGTTGAACGTCAGTTAAATGGGCTGAATCATGGCGATAGTGATTGCAATTGGGACGTTGTTGTCCATTAAGCTATGACGACTCTATGTATGCCTGCCATCATTAAAAAAGGAGAGCGTTGTTACAAGTTTTTGAATATGCATTCTCTATGCATGATTCAGTCCTCACCATTGAATCAACATGTCTTGTGAGCACAAATAGACAGAGGAAACCGTAAGCCAGGAAACTGAAGAAGCAAGCGAGCACAGAGGAAATGACAGCGAGCGTTGAGGAAGATAAAGGGCCAACGAAGAGAGGAAATGAACAGACAGAGGCATGAGTAATGAATAATAGACAGAAAAGCAGAGAACAGTTAGCTGTGAATGTTGTTGAAGGCTATTAAAACGCTGTGGAAAATAAGTTGGAGGAGAGAGAGGCAGCATGAGGATCCAGCAGAACAAAAAGAGGGCCGAAGGGCCAAGAGGACAACAGACAATCGAAGGGGAGAAGGTGCCAGCAGAGAACATAAGCTTGAATAGGAAGTTGTTCTTTATGCAGAGCTTAGTGCGGCTAACAGTACACTGACTAAGTTGTGTGAAGAAATTTACAGAGCATGAAGGCTATTGGAGACTATGTGTGGCCAATGTGTAGAGTTGTAAAGACTTCTTCATAAGAATACTGACTATCATTGATGTTGTAGCTTGGAGACTACAATGAAGCTATAATTAGACAGAACTCAGTAGAGAAGAGTTCTGAGAACAGAACATTATTATCAAATGAACCTTGACAAGATTGGGTCAGAACCCTTGAGGCTAGTGCCTCAGAAGTAAGTAGGCTTGGAGTCCTTGGGGTTGGTGTCTCAAAAGAAAGAAGGATAGGAGTCCTTGGGGCTGGTGCCTCAGAAGTATGAAGAATTGGAGTCCTTGGGGTTGATGCCTCAGAAGTAGGAAGGATAGGAGTCCTTGGGGCTGGTGCCTCAGATGTAGGAAGGATTGTAGTCCTTGGGGCTGGTGTCTCAAGAAATGGAAGGATTGAAGTCCTTGGGAGTTGGTGCTCCTAAGTCCAAGATTGGTGTCTTCGCAAAATAGAGTTGGTGCTCTGGAGGTTGGAACCTCACCAAAGTTCGAGTTGCAGCTTGGCAACTGATTGCAACCACTTATATTGTATCTATTTTACTGCAAAGATTATATTAATAAAAGCATCTATTATTGTTGTTCATCTTGTGTTCTGAATATAAATTGTTTAACTGGTTAAACAATAGTCGGAAAAAGAAATACTGATTCACCCCCCCCTTCCAGTGTTCCAACAGTCCCTAAGTAACTAATAATTTATTTAATAATATATATTGTAATTATTAATTATTTTTTTAATTTATTACAATAATTCATAACACTAACAGGGATAAAGGCTTTTGAAGCGGAATATGCTACGGAAGTGGCAGAATGATAAAGCATTACCTAGTTTGATGAACTTCAGTTATCAAAAAGGGATGAGATGTTAAAGATTAAACTTACGTTGTTTGACAAAAAGAGAAACTTTGTAGTTAAGTATTGCCCTTACAATTCTAACTTCTCATCTCTTACTCCCTCTATATAGGGTGACTGATCTATTGCAATTTGCCATGTATATGCAAATATTTTATTTATAATGCAATATTATTTCAATCACAAAACACATTTTGAAGAACTCCATAAATGTCGCCTATCTGTAAATCCATTTTTGTTGCAAGATACAACACAATGGCAACAACATACAAACCGCATTGAAATAAATTGATCTGAACCTTGACATTAGCCCTGTCCTCTTATTAAGAAATCTAATCTGGAAATTTAATCATCATTTCAAACACCACAATTTGAAGAGTCCTTGAACAGACGTAGTTAAATACAAAAAGGTATACAATAAATTACAAATTTTTACTGAATCATAGTCACACTATTCTCTTTACTGATGCGGATCCTAATTTGTTGTCAATAATGCCAACAGCAAAAATCAAATCAAAAGAACAATTACAGAGAAACTATGATGAAAAATCAACCATTGTTAAAGAAAGTTATCACTATAAACATGACATTTTTCACATACAAATTCCATTGTTTCTAATTAAGCATGAAAGAGAGACAACAGTAAACATGAACCATACCAGGCGCCCTCCAGCAATGATACCAGTTATTGCAACTAGTGCTTTGACTGCAGCCACACCAAGAGCTTCAGCAATGGCTTGAAAGCCAACCTGCAAAATAAGTCATTCAGTCTCATAATATCACAATCCATCTATCTGGACCCCAATGTATGTCAAAAATGTGAATTCTAAAAATTGACAGTTTTAATGCAATGCTATTATTTCACGTATGTGTATCCATTCCACTAATCAACATAAAGGGCACATGTTACAATATGCTATAATGTTGTCTAGTGGCAATATTGCCATTATGACAGCAGTTGTAGCATTGAGAACCATCATTTGTGGGAAAATTCTATACACGTAACAGGACATCATTAGATTTATTGGGGACCTTTAGTAGGGCATTTGTTTGTCTGGTGGCCACACTTGTTGACAGCAATGTTTTACAAATCAGTCCAAGTCAACTTCAACTGGGTCACCTCAGCCGAGTTGACCAGTGGCTGTAACGACTCAGCCTGTTGCTTGGTTCAGAGGGCCAGTTTAGTCCCAAACCAGCCAAGTCAAAGCTTCACATGGCCAGTTCGGTACTAAACCAGTGCTACTCAGTTGACTAGGTACTGGACCCTTTCATGGCAGACTTGACATGCATTATTCAAATTTTTTAATTAGAAAAGCTAACTCCTAAAGCCTACCAAAAAGCTATAAAGAGAACCCACACAGCCCCCTCTATTTGCCTCGCAACTCTCTAATGGAGCATGTAATGAAGTGTAGATGTTATTTGCAATAGTGAATTAGATGAATCTCAACTGTTGATCTAAAGTGATGTTGAGATCTAATCTCAACTATCAATCACTTTGGAGATTATGGTTGTGGATTCTATAAATAACTCAAACTTATATAAAGAAGGCTATGCTAAGGGAGAAAAAACATCTTGAGCACAAGACACAATAAGAGTGAGATCTCAGTGATTGGATGGAGAAATACTTCCGTTGAAGTCTGCAGAGTTCAAGGAAGAATGCAAGTGGCAGCAAGGGAAGGATCGAAATCAACAAGCACATTGAATAATAGATCAAGGTTTGAGCTGGATCAAATTCCAGAATTATTCTTGTATCTATTTTTCCTCAGTGGGAGATTTTATCAAGAAACGAGCCCTTGTAAGTTCTGAAATAATTTGAATGAAGAACTGATTTGAACAGCAGAAAATCTTGTGTGCATCTGATTGAGATTGGTATATTTCTTTTTGCTTTCAATGCCATAATTTGTTAAGATCCCAGTTGTGTCTTTTAATCAGTAGAACTGCATAGTAATTAAATATTACTGCAAGGAATCTCCTAGGTAGTAATTGACCAGGTTGCTAGGATTAAGCAAATTAAACAGCTTATTGCTTGTAGGCTGTAGCTTGTAGGCTTGTAGCCTCATTGATTATGTATTTTCTTGCTGATATCTATTTGTTATGTAAAAATTAGTTAATGTTATGTAAATATTAGTCAGTGGTAGTTTACGAGGCAAAAGGGCATGATCAAAGATCATGCCCGTTCACCAAGAGGCACCTAAGGCGGTATATAGCCCGGGCCTCTCACAAAAATGTAAACATCATTCAATTATTAATAAGATATTTTACATAGTTCTGTTTATTACTGAGTTTTATACTTCATTTGGTATCAGAGCCAGCACAAGACTGGTGACACCCACAAGTTCTGCTGGCCATCAGGTCCTACGGGTTTTCCATAAAACAGCAGTGCGTGTGGGCTGTGCGTATTCTGCCTAGAGTGATACGCTGGGTGATACACTGAACCATCGGAGGGTGATATGTTAAACCACAAAACGTGTCCGGCGGAAGTCTGCGTCATTCTTTTCATCTGCGGTGACCTGCGGTTCCATTGCGGTGGGCTCTGCGGTCTGCGTTGTTTATTTTCATCTGCGATGACCTGCAGTTCCATTGTGGTGGGCTCTGTAGTGATATCCGCACAAGGTCGACGGTCAAACAGTAAGGACCATTCGCACGTGACTGTTCAAGTAACGTGACCGTTCAGTAAATCAATTAAAAGACTATGTTATGGTATAATATAACATAGGTATAGATTACACATATAAAAACTATATACATAGATAACTTTAATTTAATTAATTAAATTTTTTTTAATTAATTAATTATTAAAAGAACATAAATAAAGAAAAATAAATAGATGAATAAATAAAATAATAAATAATAATAATAAGCTGCCAGAACAAATATACATCCCACAAACTCGCTCAAATGTCAATGTCAATGGTCGATTTCAATAAAAGATTGATTGAATTGAAGAATAGGATTACTAGCCACTCCGATGATTTCAATAAAAAATTAGTTGATTTCGAGAGTAAGTTTATCGGGCATTTTGACGATATTAAGAGGCTTCAGGATACGACAAATCGAATAGAACCACAGATGGGGTAGAACTATATCCAATCCGAAATGAATCATAACCAGACCTTAGCATTGTTGAACCACTTGTGTGGAAAACGGAATATTACACTAGAACAACTACTCCAAGAAGATGGAGGAAATCAAGAGCACAATTCATCAGATTCAACAAAATCAATAGATTCTCAAGAAAAAGCTAAATCTCCAAAAAAATCAGTGACACCCCACCAAGGAATTAGTAACGCGATGTTTTCAAATAAGCAACTCTAGGATACATTTACCAATCAACACCCTTTTTTCTCTCAACCATTAGCGACATATCCAGGAAGGGCAAAAGTCGAGATGCCTAAATTCGATGGGAACGAAAAATACAGTGTTGCATGGATGAATAAAGCAAAAGAATACTTCGAAATTTATGACATTAATGACGATGATGAAAAACTTAGGCACGCATCCAT
The DNA here is from genome assembly GCA_000404065.3 of Pinus taeda. NCBI lineage: Eukaryota > Viridiplantae > Streptophyta > Pinopsida > Pinales > Pinaceae > Pinus > Pinus taeda. Next base: position 5,776 of record APFE031453046.1, read on the forward strand.
GAAAATGGAAGGAGAAGCATATAATTGGTATATGTGGTGGAAGAAAACGACAATTGCCATCAATTTGAGGAAATTTAAAGATGCATTCTTTAAAAGATTCCAAGGTATAAGGGAAGAAGAGTTTTTTTCAACACTTATCAAGTTACGACAAAAAGGAAGTGTGGATGAGTACACTCGAGAATGGGAGACCTTAGTAACACGAGTACCTGGGTTATCAGAGCCTCGTCTAGTTCAATCATACATCTCTAGACTTAAAACTCATTTACGAGTAGAACTTGACCTTCATGACATTACGTCAATATAAGTAGTAAGACGAAAAGCAAAAATTGTTGAACAGAAATTTGAACAAATACTATGGTCAAAACTGGAAAAAGTATATTCAAGATGAAGAATGCCCCAATCTGTGAATTCAAATAATACAAGATATGTTCCACCACATCGTCGTGAAGGTGAAAAATCTAATGTGGAAATACAAAGGATGAAAGAAGGCAAATGCAAACATTGTGGTGAGAAGTGGGACCCCAAACATAGGTGTGCTAAAGGAAAAGAATCAAAGAACCTATATAATTGTGAAGCAACTAATGATTGAAACGGTGAGGATTCTGACATAGAAGCAATAGAAGATGCCCTAGAATTCTCACCAAAATTAGATGACAGAAGTGTCCGCAAGTGTCACTATCAGATATAACAGGTATATCACAACCTTAGACTTTAAAATTGAAAGGACATATAAAGACAATGTAGTGGTTCCCATCGACTCTGGTAGCACACACAATTTTTTAGATGCAACATTGGCAAAGAGACTCAATATTTTTTCATTTCCCTTACCAAACATGAAGGTGATGGTAGCTGATGGTAAGAAGATTGAAAAGGTGGGGAAATGCCATAAGGTCATATTGCAGATTCAAGACTTTAATTTAGAATCTTCGTTCTTCACTGTACCATTGGGTGGAGTAGATGTAGTCTTAGGTATCCAATGGCTACGAACTCTAGGCACTTATGCTGCCAACCGTCAAGTACAATTCATAAGATTTAAATGGGGAGGTCAGAGGTACAAATTACACGGATTCCAAGCACCAGAGAATCAAATTGTATCACCATCTCAGATGATGAAGATGATTTGAAAAGGAGAACCCGTTTATGTAGTACCATGTCACCAATTTGAAATGTTATCTGCAAATATGATCAGTGAAGAGTCACCAGAGATACAAGATCTAATTCAGAAGCATGAAAAAGTATTTCAAGACCTACCTATGAAAATGCCTCCAAACAGGGAAATTGAGCACACAATAGAAGTCAAAGCAGGGTCAGACCCCATCAACATCAAGCCATACCAATATCCACATCACCAAAAGACGGAAAATGAGAGATTAATCCAACACATTTTAAAGTGTGGGATCATCTCACAAAGTAAAAGTCTGTATGCTGCTCCAATGGTATTGGTAAGGAAGAAGGACGGTTCATTCAAGCAATGCATTGATTATAGAGGATTAAACAAAATAACAATTAAAAACAAGTTCCCAATTCCCTTTATTGACGAAATGTTGGATGAGCTACATGGCGCAAAATACTTCTCAAAATTGGACTTAAGGTCAGGCTATTATTAAATCAAAATCAGGTTGGAAGACATACCAAAAACGACATTCTGAACACACGAAGGTCACTACGAATTTAAAGTAATGCCGTTTGCGTTAACCAATGCACCAGCAACGTTTCAAGCAACTATGAACGAATTATTTCGCCCACATCTTAGGAAGTTTTTATTAGTATTCTGTGACAATATTTTAATTTACAGTAAAACTTGGAAGGAGCACTTACAACATCTGGATAAAGTTCTTACACTACTAAAAGAGCATCAGTTTTACGCAAAAAATCCAAATGCACCTTCGGAAATGAAGAAGTAGAATACCTTGGACACATTATATCCCATGAAGGCATAAAGGTGGACCCTAATAAAATCAAAGCTATAAAGGAATGGAGCAAACCAGTTAATGTATCCAAGCTAAGAGGGTTCTTAGGTTTGACTGGGTATTACCGAAGGTTTATTAAAAACTATGCACATATAACTGTGCCTCTGACAAACCTTTTAAAGAGGAATTCATTTCTATGGGATGAGGAAGCAGGGAGGTGTTTTGAAAAGTTAAAGGAAGTTATGTCTAATGCCCCGGTATTGGCAATACCAAATTTTTCTAAACCATTTATCATCGAGTGTGATGCTTCCGAATTCGGTATAGGTGCAGTGTTAATGCAAGAAGGGCATCAATAGCTTTTGAAAGCAGGAAGTTCAATAAAAGAGAACGCCTCAAGTCCAAATACAACAAAGAAATGCTCGCTATTATGCATGCACTAGCTAAGTGGAGGCAATATCTTTTGGGAAGTAAGTTCTCCATTCGAACAGACCATACAGTCTCCAGCACCGCCTTCAACAAAAAACACTTTCTGAAGAACAACAAAAATGGATTGAAAAAATTGCCGCCTTCGACATGGAAATACTACATAAAAGGGGAAAAGACAATGTAGTAGCAGATGCCCTGTCTAGGAAAGACGAAGAACCAACACTACTTGCAATCTCGGTTGTTGTTCCTAAATGGCTTAACGAGATTCGAAGTGAGTATGCCAAGGATCTAGAAATAACAAAGATAATCAATAACCTTCCCAATAACTCAAAGTTTGAATGGAAGAATGATAGTCTATGGTACAAGGGAAGAATTTATCTAAATGCAAATTCCAAGTTTAAATTTAAGATACTCAAGGAGTCACATGATTCGCTGTCAGCCGGACATGTAGGATTCTTTAAGTCTTACTACAATGCACGTAAATCATTCTTTTGGAAAGGCATGAGTCGTGATATTCAGAAATTTGTTGCAGAGTGTGACACATGTCAAAGGAGTAAAAGTGAAAATATTATGACACCTAGATTACTTCACCCTTTAAACATTCTGAATCAGAAATGGGAAGAAATTTCGATGGACTTTATTGAGGGATTACCCATATCTGAAGGCAAGGACAAGATTTTCGTAGTGGTTGACAGACTCACCAAATATGCTCACTTTATGGCAATAAAGAAATCATACTCAACTAAACAAATCACTGAAATAAATTACACGGTTTTCCGAAAGTCATTATGAGTGACAGAGATGCCAAATTCAAGGGTAATTTCTGGAAGGAGTTGTTCAACCACATACGAACCTACCTAAATATGAGTTCCGTTTATCACCCTCAAATAGATGGACAAACAGAGGTTGTCAATAAATGTTTGGAGGCCTACCTACGTTGCTACGCTACAGAAAAACAAAATAAGTGGGCTCAATGGTTACATCTCGCTGAATGGTGGTATAATTCTACTTATCATACGTCAACAAAAATGACGCCATTTCAAGCTTTGTATGGATATGAGCCCCCAAAATGGAAGGATCTAGCTATTGTCCAGACCAATCTGCCTGCTGTTAAAAATCAACTAGAAGAAACCCAAAAAATCGTCCAAACACTGAAAGAAAAGTTGAATAATGCGAGGAATCGTATGAAGCAACAAGCAGACCGAAACAGAACCAAAAGAGAGTTTGAGGTCGGAGAATGGGTGTTTATCAAGCTCCAACCACACAAACAATTGTCCTTAAAACAGAAAGGAAAAAACAAATTGGAACCAAAGTTTTATGGACCTTATCAGATCAATAAAAAGATCAGCCAAATTGCATATGGTTTAAGCCTTCCAGATAAAAGTCATGTTCACAACGTCTTACATGTCTCCTACCTTAAAAGGGCACTAAGCAACCATCAATCAGCGCAAACAACACTTCCATCCCTGGATGATGAGGGAAGGGTCATTCTAGAACCAGAAGGTATTTTATCTACTAGAGAAAGAAAGCTTCAAAATTGTACAATCAAGGAATACTTGATCAAGTGGAAGGACTTACCAGAAGAAGAAGCTTCATGGGAGACTGAAGCATTTTGTCAACAACATCCGTCGTTAGGTATGCTTTGAGGACAAAGCATTCTTTCGAGAGGAAGGCAATGTTATGTAAAAATTAATTAATGTTATGTAAAAATTAGTTAGTTGTAGTTTATTAGGCAAAAGAGCATGATCAAAAATCATGCCCGTTCACCAAGAGGCACCTAAGGCGGTATATGGCTCGGGCCTCTCACAAAAATGTAAACATCATTCAATTATTAATAAGATATTTTACATAATTCTGTTTATTACTGAGTTTTATACTTCAGTATTGCACTCAGTGCAATTTTTATATATTTCATGTTCACCCTTACATGGTATATATATGGGCAGCAAACATTGCATGTTTTGTCTCTAATGCTTCCTAACAATTGACCAGGTTGCTAGGATTAAAAAATTTAATAGCTTATAGCTTGTAAGCTGTAGCATGTTTTTTAGACTCTCAAGGCCATTTAGAGCCTCATTAATTATGTATTTTCTCACTGATATACACTGCATTCCATGCAATTTCGATATATTCACTCTTACATGGTATAAACATGACCAGCAGGCTTTACATGTTTTGTCTCTAATGCTTTTGAATCTTTTGTCTCTAATGCTTTTGAATCTTTAAAATATAAGGTTTTCATAACTAAAAAATTAAACTGAGTCATTAAAAATAGATCGATCTGAGTCAAGTCAAGTCTGAGCCTGATTTGACCCATGATCAACTCGAAGACCAAGCCCATATTTTAAAACATTAGTTGACACGACAAAGCAACTCTGACGACATTTGCAGCATTTGAAGCCATAATTTGTGAAGCATTAAATTTCTTGGGATTCACCTTTACTTGAAGAATTTAACATTACCATTAGGGAGCATCTAGGAAACTTCTAGGGAGCATCAAGACAGCACCTTAGCAATGCCCAAGAAGCATTGTTCGTTACATAACGGTTCCAGAATTCCAAGAACTGTGCAAATCCATCCTGGAGAGTCGTTTAGAGCTCATTTCACTTGCAATTCTGTAGTGCGCGGTTACGAGGTCTGGTGCGCAACAGTGGGGGGGGCACAATTCCTACAACACTGGTCTATCTCATTTCCTGAGGACATATTTGATGTATTTATGAAGGTCTTTGTGGTTTGAAACCTTCTGACACTCATCTATGGTTTTCATCTCACCACTAGATGATGTTAGCTTTCGTAGCATCGGAGATGTTATAGTCTTGAAACTTTGTGGAGGCTAAAACACAGTGGTTCCCCATAACCCAGAAACCATTTTTGGAAATTCCACCTAGAAGTGTCTCAATTAGATTATTAGCCTATTTTTAAATATTTCTAAAGTCTAAACTTAGGACAAAGTGTTAATTAATGAGTATTAATTAAGAAAGGTGTGAATCATCTAGAAACTCACAGGGATTGAATAGGAAATAATCTTAGCCCTTGATTAAGTTTTAATCTTGGTCGTTGGAGTCCCAACAGAATATTATAAGAAGAAGTCGATGGGTGTATGGAGGAACACACTTGAGATTGATTTCCTTGGGCAGTTTGATTTTTTAGAGAGCAACAACAATTGTCGGAAGAGTTCGAGCAAGAGAAGGGAAGTAGTGACAGAGAGGGGCAGAGACTGTGAGTCCAGGGGAATTTTTCTAGTTCCGGAGAGTCAAAAAGAGGAGGCTGAGATTTTTTCCACGTGGTTGCGCAAAGGAAACACAGAGCCTCAATAAGGCAACTTGATCCAAACTACAAAGGAAAATGTTTTCAGTTCCAGAAGTTAGGAAATTTTTCCAGAGGGACAGAGAAGCACTTTCCCAGTCAGCAGCAACCAAGACAACTAGATTGGCAACTGATTCAGGCAGAAAGTTTAAGGGAGGGCGCTAGGGTGACACAGGACCTGCGCAGAGCTGGATGCACAACTTGCTTTTCACGGACAGTAAACTGTCAAGCTTGCTCAGAGAGAGGGTAAATTCTCTCAGATAATTTTTGCCAGTATTCCTCTTGGATAGATTCGCCAATTTGGCGATATTTATTGTACTCAAAATTTCTCACTGTGGCTTAGTAATAAAAACTCTCAGTTGCTACACTGTTTTTCCCAAGTTGGGTTTTTCTGGGGACTTTTGTCCAAAAATAGTTGTGTCAAATTTTTGTGTGTGCACCAGTATTTTCTCAGTTTCCAGTTTATCTTCCGCAAAATTTAATTTCGTGAAAATTGCAGTTGTGAATTATTCGTTGTTTGTGTGGGCAAATAAAATGTTAATTAATTTACAGTTAGAAGAATAATTTCCAATTGCTGCAATAGTTGATCAGAGCAATTTTGATCAAACGGGGAAGCTCAGAAGCGGAGGTAGAAATTCGTTGTTCATAGGGAGCAACGGGACGAATTTCTAGGGACTATGTAGAGCCTAAGCCAGGTAATGCGAGTTCCTTGAGCAAGTTCGATTTTTTAGTGCAAGTGGGCAGAAAAATCCGACTTTCCAAATTGAGCGATTCCATCAGGCAGAGGAAGCAGCAGTCCAGTATTTTCGCTGAGTAGATTCCTTGTTTGCATGCAGAAGGGTTTTGCAGTAGGTTGCAGTAGCAAAATTAGCGTCGGGTGGAAGAGAAAGGCACACAGAGAGAATTTCTCTCGGAGGGTTTCTAGCTTAGAAATTTGATTTTCCTAGTTGCGGTTGGCAGTAGCTGCAAGCAATTTTTTCTCACTCTAAAAGGGAGTGTGAATGGCAAATTCAACACCCAAGTAGAGGAAGAGGGAGATTTTCAATCAGGTTCAAGGATCGCCACCACTGTTCTTAGGGATCAAGATAAGTTGGAGTGATCCTCCAACTTTGTCATCTGGAAAACTAGGATGTCCTTCCTTCTAGATGAATATGGCCTAAAAGCCTATGTAGATAATGTGGTGGCAGTTCCTCAAGATAGAGATCAGCTGAAGGAGTATAGGAAGGAGATGGAAAAGGCGAAGCAGTTGATCCTGGATGGAATCTGGGACCATAAAGTTTCGCATATATCTAGAAAAGGCAGTGCCAAGAGGATGTGAGAAGCTCTCGTCCAACTATATTAGAGTACTTCTGAGCAGCGGAAGATGTTCCTGCAAGGGAAGCTGAGACGCATCAAGATGCAGAAAGGTGAAGGCATAGATTCCTTCATCACCAGGGTTCAAGAGGTCTGTGATCAGCTTGCAGTCATTGGGGAGGCACCTCAACCAACAAAGCTTGTATGGTTGGCACTGAACAGTGTCTCAAAAGAGTGGCAAGTCTTTGTCCAAAGTATCTTGGGCTGGGATAGGATGTGGTCAAACCTACAACAAGAGGAGTTGACGCAAACGCTATTTAAGAACGCTAGTGGAGGAAGCAGCAACAAAAGGCACAAAGGATGAGAAGGAAGAGGAGAATGTGGCCCAAGTATCAAAGGGTCCCAGTCAGGGTCAGGGGGAGAAGATGAAGAAGAAGGACCTATCTAAGGTCAAGTGCTTCAGGTGTGGCGAGTTTGGCCACTACAATACTTAGTGTTCTCTCAAAAAGAAGGACAAGCAGGAGAAGCAAGACCAGACGAACGCATTCGCAGAGATAGACAAGTTGTCCTTCAGGCTGGAGGAAGATTTCACCATGATAGCAGCTATACCTCCTGGAATGAGGTGGGGCAATATGGAGCTATAGTCCCAAAATTGCAGAGGTTTGGACAGGGTCCATTAAGGTGTCATCCTCATGGATCATTACCTAGCTACAGGGGCCAATAGTATTCATTAGCAGGATGGATCAATGTCAGTAATGCAGTCAGTATCCAGAGTGACAGTTGCAGAATACTTGCACTCAGATGCTAAAGACAGCAGAGCAGTGTTGATAGCATAGTAGGAGGCTTAGTAGTAGAATCAGCGGGAGCGTAGATTCCCAGTTGACAGTGCATAGGCTAGTAGTAGTCAGATACTCAAGAGACAAATGCAGGAAAGAGACACAGATGATTCAGTATTTTGGATGCTTCTTAGTTGCAGCAATGCAGATTCTCAATGGGCATTGCATAGGCTAGTAACAGTCAGATACTCAAGAGACAGATGCAGGACAGAGACACTGATGATGGATGCTTCTCAGCTACAGCAGCAATAGTTGAGAGGGAGTTGCAGTGCAGATGTAGAGTTGGAAACAGTATAACTATTTCAACAACAACATAAATGCAACACCAGCGTTGTGTAGTGGTTGATGGGCAATAGCACGCATGCACAGTAGCAAGACATTAGCAGTTTACAGAGGGTGTTACAGAGA
>APFE031453062.1:0-15272 GCA_000404065.3 Pinus taeda
GGGCACTTGCAATGATTTGAGCTAATTTCTATTTTCAAAAGTTACTTGATACTCAGCAAGAAAAAAAATGTGATTGTCAAGGATACAATGCAACAAGGCAGCATTATCTTGTTCATTTGTGAAGTCTTTAGTTTGCGAGTGGCAATTGATGTAAGAATTTTATCATGGTTAATATCCAATCCTTTTACCCACCCCTACTCCTGTGAAATAAGAAAAAAGGGAAAAAATGGGAGAAGAAAAGGAAAAAAATTACATATAGTCTTGTTGATGTGCCCAGCAAAGACCTAAAGAATTTGCTATTTCCAACGCCCACCTTTAGGTTACAATTTGACATGCATCTAGCCAACATCATCTAATGACATATTTTTTATTAATTTTGTATGGTTTTAAATATCAATATACTTTTAATCACCCTAAAAAAGCATATTTCCTTGCTGATTGGCATATTCAAAGGTCTGAAAAACAACTTGCATCATACAATATTTTTGAGGCAATTTATATATGAATTAATAAGAAATTATTATAATTAAAGATTTAAGCTAGGATATCACAATGTCTTCAATAAATGTAACTTCAAAGTAGTTAAATCAATAAATACCTTGGCTTGACTTTTGCAAATTTCAAACGGACCATTGTGTCGAGAAAAAATGATTGGTGTTTGAGGCCTATTTTGAAATGGAAAATCACAGTTTTTGATAGGCTTTAGGTTTGACAACTTTTCAAAAGTATGTAGTAGTTGAGTGGTGTGATTCCTCTAGTCAATGTAAGAGACCACTTGTATAAGTAGGTAATATGTTGGCCAGGAATGGTCTACGTGAGCAATGCAATTAGTATACATAGGGGATTATATTAGTCATTTCTATGTATTGGGGTTGTTGCAAATATTCTCCTATTTCTTCTAGAATATCACAATGTCTTTCAATAAATGTAAACTCCACAAGTAGTTAAATCATATAAATACGTTGGCTTGACTTTTGCAAATTTCAAACAGGACCATCGTGTCGAGAAAAAATGATTGGTGTTTGATGCCTATTTTGTAATGGAAAATCACAGTTTTGTAGAGCTTTAGGCATTGACAACTTTTCAAAAGTATGTAGTAGTTGAGTGGTGTGATTCCTCTAGTCAATGTAAGAGACCACTTGTATAAGTAGATAATATGTTGGCCACGAATGGGGTCTACGTGAGCAATGCAATTAGTATACATATGGGATTATATTAGTCATTTCTATGTATTGGGGTTGTTGCAAAATATTCTCCTATTTCTTTTGAGTTGCTGTGCAACTCATCGTCATCATTATACTTTGGAGCTGTGCTCTATACTTGGCACAATCAATATCGATCACGAATGGGGTCTACGTGAGCAATGCAATTAGTATACATATGGGATTATGTTAGTCATTTCTATGTATTGGGGTTGTTGCAAAATATTCTCCTATTTCTTTTGAGTTGCTGTGCAACTCATCGTCATCATTATACTTTGGAGCTGTGCTCTATACATGGCACAATCAATATCGATTGTGCTATTACGGATAATTAGGAACATTACAACTGGTATCTGAACATTTTGGCTTTACACTACTGCTGATGCGTTGTGAGAAGGAGAATGAAAGCGAAAATGCCTCTGAATTGTACATTCTGTTTCTTTGGTTGTGAAGGTTCGGTCTCTCAAACTAATTATCAAAATACCCATTTCGGCTAGGCTCCATGAAAATATTTGTTGTGCTGTTTTTGTATACATTTCTAGTAAATTTGGTACAAATATAGCTTGTTCATTAACTCCATTTCAATTAAGTCTCCACTGCTATTGGAAAATCTATACATTTGCAGCATTTCATGCCATAAAAATGTTCAGACCATTTTTGGAGTTTTATCTCAAAGAGATCATCTTGTTATTCGGATTAACTATGATGAAATTTCTTTGTTTGCATCTTAAAAATTGCATTCAATAGTTAAATAATCTAATGTTTTTTCCATTTTACCAGTTATCTTTTCTATTCTATATTTGTAAAACTATTTGACTGGATTCATTTTTCTGCTTAAAGGAAGGTCAAAATAGTGACACTGATCCAGATGTTGGCAATAAGGATATTGTAAGAACAACTCCATCTGGCATGATGCCAACTTTATCAAGTTCTGTGAAGGAGGGAGAACTTCAACAGCTTAAAAATTTACATGAAAATGTCTTTCTAGAGAAACGTGATACATGGATAGATGGTTCAAAGGCAGATACAAATGCCTATGAAAATGGTCCAAAAGTTCTGCCGTTTGAATTTAGAGCATTGGAAGCTTGCCTTGAAGCTGCATGTAGCTGCTTAGAATCTGAGGTGTGTTTACTTTCTTTTTTCCCACGTATAGTAAGATGGCTTTATGAATCATATTATTGAAGTCTTCAAGTTCATGGCAGCTCAATTGTAGTTTATGTTACTGGACTGTGGATTGCATCTATTTTATGCTGATTCCATTTTTTGTTTGGAACATGTATCGAGACAGATTTAGGCTAAATGTGTCTGTGATTATCCAGGGTGAGGTTTTGTAATAACTTGAAGCACTTGCTAAGAGGCAGAATATAACTAGTAATATATAATAATAGTGAGAGAGGGTACCTAGTAATCTAATATTTATATCGCAAGTATAGATGGATTCAGAGAGTGATTGCTTAAAATGATTCGTTGTCACAGAAATCTCCTAAAAAGAGCCTTCCAAAGATCAAACTAATTTGAACACCAATGAATTGACGAGTGAGTATTTATGGCCTTGTGCATATTTGTCCTGTGTTTACAATCCTTAAGTTTATTCTTGTTTTGGTCCCAAGTTTCTGTTTGAGTATATGACACATTATCATCTATGAAGAAAGCACAATTATGTTACCATGGACATAGACACCGATGTCTAGTTATTACTTGTGGATGAATGGGCAGGTAGACATCATTTTACAGTATGTGAGTTTGTAATGTAGGATTAGGATTTTGGATGCTTAGTGAAGAATGAGCAGGGTTTACATTACAACAATCACCCTTGTATGAAGCTGTACTTTTTTAAATTTTCACAGGGCCTCCTTTTGTACAAGTAATCCTAATCCCATGGGGATAAGCACGCATTTTGGACACTTAGTGAAGAAAGTGCAGGGATTACAACAGGAACTCTTGCATTAAGTAGTGCTTAGATTTTCACTGGGCTTCCCTTTGTACAAGTAATCCCAATCCCTTGGTCTAAGCATGCATTTGTGGTCCCAATTATTAAATTGATGTGTTTATTTCAATGTTCCATGTGAAAATTCAAATCTGAAATCCTATTGCAGGCTGCAGCAACTGGAAATTATTCTTCTAATTGTTAATTAATTTAACAGTTTATTTGCTACGACAAATATCGAATAAATCACACTACAACCTTCACAAATAAAATACTGTGGAAATAATAGTACTAGAAATTGAGAAAATACTAGCACACACACACACACATAATAATGACACCATTATTTTTGGACAATTGTCCCCGAAAAAAACCTAATGTAGGAAAACCAGTGCAGCAGTTGAGGGTTTTATTATTATGCAACAGTGAAATTTTGAGTACAATCTATGGATGCCCAACTGGCAATCCAAATAGCAAGAAAATCTGGCCAAAATTATTTAAGTGAATTACCCTTCTTCCACAAGCAACCCCGACACGACTTCCCTTCAGAAACTTGTCCTCTTGGAACCCTCATGTTGGTCCTATGACATTTGGCTTGAAACTGCCTCTGATGAAGTTGTTCTACTTGTCTTTGCTGAGGAAATTGCTTCTCCGACACTCTAGAACCTTTGTCCAACCTCTGTAACTGAAAACGATTTTTCCTCCAGCCAAATCGAGTTGCTCTTCTAAAGCAATTGCACAGTCCTCTGCCTTGCCTCATTGGAAATAACTCGCCTCCTTGTTGTTGCCTCTCTGGATCTGGAAAAATTCTTCCGGATCACTGTCTTTGCTCCTCAGTGTCTCTGCTTCGATTTTTGGCTCTTCAACAACTACTGCTGCTCTCTGGAAATCGATATGCTAAGGAAATCGAACTGTTGGTGTGTTTTCTCCAAGTGCCCATCGAATCCTCTCTTGGAGCACCAATGACCAAGATTAAATCTTAATCAATGGCTAGGACCATCTTGGAGTCAATTCGTGTGAGTTTCTAGATTATTCTCACCTTGACTTAATTAATTATGATTAATTAACCATATTCCCTAAGTTTAGATTTAGGGAATATTAAAAAATTGGTTAATAATCTAATTAAGTCATCTCTAGGTGGAATTTCTAGAAACGATTTGTGGGTTTTGAAGATGTTATTTATTCTAGTCTTTCCACCAAATTTCGTAGCTAGAACACATCCGATGCTATAGAAACTAACACTCCTTAGCAAGGACTGTGTTCTTTCTAGTGTTGCACAACCTGCCACAACACCCTGTCTCTGTATCACCTCAACACCCTATCTCTGTATCACCTCCTGTTATGTTGCTGATGTCTGGCTACACTGCCCACCAACCATTGCGCAACTCTAATGCTGCATCTGTGTGCTGCTGTTGACCCTGCTGTACTGCTGCCAACTTTGCATCTGTATTGCAACTCCCTCTCATCTGTTGCTGCTGCAACTGCAACAACTGCAACTAAGAAGCACCCAAAATACTAAATCCGTTGTGTTCAGTATGATGCATTTGTCTGTCAAGTCTCGACTGCTACTAACTACTGCATTGTCCACTGAAGTATCTGTGTTGCTACCAAGTATGCACTGAGCCACCTTTTCTGCTGTTAACACTGCACTCGCTCTTTAGCCTCTGACTGCTACTAGTCTGCAACCGTCACTCTGGAATTGACTGCATCAACTGCCACTGATCCATCCTATTACTAAACACTATGGGCCCTTTGTTAAATTGGCAACTAGGGCCAAACTCCATGTGGGTCAGCTTATTTATGGCAACTGATATTTTTATTGGATTCCTCTCGTCAAGAGGTGTAGGATTGGTCCAAAGATCATCCGATTCCGATAAGTATTTATGGAGATATGAATTTATTTTGATTATGTAATTATTATCAAGCCGACCAGCTCTTATGTAGGCCCTAGAAGCCCAAACGTCATGTCTATTCAACCTATACATTTTAGTATAAATATAAGAGGATTTGATGTCATTTACACACACTCTTTAGGTGATCTCCTCTCCACGTCTTGGGCTTTTGGAGAAGGAGAGATCCCAAAGAGATGATGCCCTAGCTGCGAAATGATGCCCTAATCCTATGCAGGTCAAGAAGACATCTATCCGCTGACAAATGATGAATCACTATATGCTGTTCAAGGAGACCAGATACGTTGTTCATCTCTATACGCTGATACATGGGAAACCTTATACAGTATACGCTGTTCATGGTTATAAATAATATACGCAGTGGTATCTACATGCTGTTCATGATTAGGACGTAGGAAATAATATAACACAACACAGCAACTGCAGTGATGAAATAATATGCCATCACGTAGGGCATAAAGAGGAACACATATATATTGGAATGCTTTTATATAATATGCCATCACGCAGGGCATAAAGAGGAATGCATATATATTGGAATGTAGTTATATAATATGGCATCACGCAGGGCATAAAGATTATTAACACGTAGGCAGAGACACATACGTTGGGTCATGAATTCGTAGGCAATGGAGACAGATACGCTGGTCACTGATGATACCTCTACGCAGATTATAGATGATATTTAACGCAGATATAAGGACTTATTCACACACTGGTCATACGCTGTTCATACAGAGATATATACGATGCTCCTGGAAACATATATATGCAAGTAATGGTGACAGTTACACGTAGTTCAAACACAGTCATGGTAATGCTGTTCATAAGGCACTTATATGCTATCATAAGGGAAGCCGCAGTCAAGGCTTGAAGTTATATTAAGGAGCCACTATAAGCTGCTGCCAGTAAAGGGAGGAGCCACTGTGAACCGCACTAAGCCTCAGTGACGAAGAAAGGAACCGTAGTAGGGTTTGACTGCGCCTAGTTTGGGTTTAAGGTGCAGTCACAACCTCATGGAGCAGTGGATGGTGTCACTGTAGTGAGTTGGAGTCTCGACATTCTTGCATAAAGAATGGCAACAAAGAATGGTTGTAGTCTGGGCATAACATTTTCTCCCAGCATACTATAGTCTCGGCACACCAGTGATGGAGAAGATCTAGATGGTATCATTATAACAATGTCGGTGACAAGTACAATGGCTCAAGCACCCGTGGTTAAGTAAAAGTACAGTAATGGAGACCAAACTCTCAGGTAGATCTCATGGATATGATAAAGAAGCAACAATGAGGATCTCAGCATGATGATGGGCACCATGATGATGGACAAGATCATGGACATGGGCAACATGATGATAATCATGATTAGTGCAGCATGCAGTGGTGCAACAAGTGGATCAGATGCAGCACTCCGATAGGTGAAGCCATCACCTTGGAAAATTAGTTGAAGCAGAATGTCTTCAACTGATCTCATTGTTATACGAAATGATCTATGCTAGATCTAGATAAGTCAAAGTGTTGACTTCTGTTGTAAATGTATTATCTGTCTCTCTCTCTCTTTCTTTGTTGAACTTTGAAGATAAAAGAAGATTTGATCAAAGGGTTTCCTCACACATTGTGGGGTTTGTCCCTGGCTAGCGCCACGTCTTGTGTCCTCTTGTCTTGGCTTGTCTTCTGCACTTTATATTAATGTTCTATCTACAGTTCATCTTAATGTTGATGTGATTGCTAACTGTGAAAATTTAAGTAATCTGCTCTAGCATAGAACATACCTAAACTTAACATGGTATCAGCGCTGAGGTGAAGACAATGTCCAAGCAAGAGTGAAAGAGCAATCATCGAAGACAATTGGGACCAGACAGAAGGATCAATGGGTTCCTCATAATTCACCTAGAGTGAAGTTGAAGCAGAGAATGTTATCAGAATGACACAACAGAAGTTTCTGATGGCCTACTTAAAGATCTGGGAAGTTTGGATCTAAGAGTGGAAGGAAAGGTAGATGTCTTGATGATAAGTACAACCCTTATGCGAAGGAGTGTTCGAATGACAGAATTGCAGGTCATCAAGGACACGACCATCTCTTCAAAGAAAGCAAGGAACCCCAGAATCACTTTTATGTACCTGATCGCAAGAGGAACCTAGTTTCCATTTCGGAAATGGAAAACAAAGGTTTCAAGGTGGCACTCATCAATGAAAAGATGGTGACAAGGAAGCCTGAATTCAAAAGAGTATGAAAGTACATGTCTGAGATGTACGAAAGGAAAATATTACAAGGGGACCATTCCCCTCATGCCACAGGTCCACAGGTTTGGTACAACCTGAGGAGTTTGATTCATGATTGGAAATATCATGCATGTAGGTAATAGAAAGCCCTCTATGGCTTGAAGCAAGACACCCTGGGTATAGTATGAGAGGATCAACAACTGTCTGATGAAGCTCAGATTCACTAGGAGTGAAATCGATCCAAACCATTCGAAGGTTGTGGATGACAGACCTCTCATACCGGCACTTATGTCTGACAGGTGCAGACCCTCTCACTTGCAGAAGTAAGAGGGAGTTGGATTCCGGATGTGAAATGATAAAATGCAAGCCTATGACTACCTCGAGGAAGTTATATGGTAGTGATGTCAGGCCAGACATGGGAAAGTTCTTGGTGAACTTCCGTCTGGACATATGTTTTGCACGGGAAGCTCATATTTGGTTGAGCCTCACTATATTGGTGCCAAGAATCTTCTGATATGTCTTCATGGCACAACCTCTCATGGGTTGAGATACACTGCCAGAAATATGAAACTGCATGATTATTCGAACGCTGATTGGGCAGGCAATGTGGAGGATCACTGGAGCACTTCTTAGTGTTGTTCCTCTTTGGATTCTGCTTCTAAGCAGGAAGCAGAAGTCGGCTGTTATAAGCACTGTCGAGATCGGATACATATCTACGAGTATGATCTCGTATGACGCTGCCTGGTTGGGGAAGATCTTCAGTGAGCTGTTTGTACACATGATGAATACCACTGAGATTCTGTGTAACAACCAGAGGTGGGATTCGATTATTGAGGAATCCCATATTCGACGATTGCTCTAGTAGATAGACATCAGATACTACCTTATCTAGTATATGGTAAGTCGATGAGCAAGGAGGCTCCATCGCACTAAGATGATGTAAAGGTCGCTAAATCCTTAGGAGAAAGATCAAATCTATGATTTTCCCGAACGACTTGGAGTCGTCAAGAGACCCTTGTACAAGGGTCTTGCATATTGCATACATTGAGCTCTGGGAGCTCTGGGGGCTTGCAGTTCTTACTGGAGCAACGAACGACCACAGGGTGACTCACCCTCCCCTGGTGGTGCGCACTGGGACAAGATGATTCGCTCTCTTGTGAGACAAGATGATTCGCTCTCTTGTGGAACAGGATGATTCGCTCTCCTGTGTAGCAGGAAGATGTGTTCTCCTGTGAGGCCTAGATTGATGTGTTCTACATGGTGATTGTAGTAGGATTGATGTGTTCTCCTGTGAGGCTTGGATTGATGTGTTCTCCGTGGCGATTGTAGCAGGATTGATGTGTTCTCCTGTGAGGCCTGGATTGATGTGTTTTCCATGGCGATTGTAGCAGGATTGATGTGTTCTCCTGTGAGGCCTGGATTGATGTGTTCTCCATGGCGATTGTAGCAGGATTGATGTGTTCTCCTGTGAGGATGGGATTGATTAAGTTCTCCTGTCGAGGCATCCTACCCATGCAGTCTGGGACTCATGGGAAGTACCTCTCATCTGATCAATGAGTAGAGAAATGAAGTTAGGGACCATAGTAGTATCGATGGACGCATCATTGTATCTACCGTACTCCCTATGCTAGGATGACCTCCATTGATCTGGGACCAGTGGTAGGAGTTGTACCATACTATGACGCTGATTTCGGGTTGGTTGAGACTGGTCTGGGACCAATGGTACATACTCTGAGACTGACTTCGTGTCAGTGCAGTACTGGTCTAGGACCAGTGAGAGTGGTACATACTATGACGCTGTCTTCGGGTCGGCTGAGACTGGTCTGGGACCAGTAGCACACTCTATGAGACTGCGATACTGGTCTGGGACCAGTGGTAGGAGTGGTAGGTACTATGACGCTGACTTTGGGTCGGTTGAGACTGGTCTGGGACCAGTGGTGCATACTTTGAGACTGACTTCGTGTCAGTGCAATACTGGTCTAGGACCAGTGAGAGTGATACATACTATGACGCTGAATTCGGGTAAGCTGAGACTAGTCTGGGACCAATAGTACACTCTCTGAGACTGCGATATTGGTCTGGGACCAGTGGTAGAGTGGTACCCACTATGATGCTGACTTTGGGTCCATTGGGACTGGTTTGGGACTAGTGGTACGCACTCTGAGATTGACTTCGGGTCAATGGAGAATGGTATGAGACATTCTCGATCAATTCTTCTTCTTCATAGTTCAGCAGAGAAGAGCCAGCAGAGCTGAGCTGAGCAGAGTAGAGTAGAGCCAGTAGAGCTGAGCAGAGCCAGCAGAGCAGAGCAGAGCAAGCAGAGTTGAGCAGAGCTGGGTAGAGCAGTGTAGGGCACTGATGGCAAAGATAGTACAGTCGGACTTATGGATCAACGGATGGAATTCTCCCTAGTTGAGAGGGAGTGTTAAATTGGCAACTTGGTCCAAACTCCATGTGGGTCAGCTTATTTATGGCAGCTGATATTTTTATTGGATCCCTCTCGTCGAGAGGTGTAGGATTGATCCCAAGATCATCCGATTTCGATAAGTATTTATGGAGATATGAATTTATTTTGATTATGTAATTATTATTAAGCCGACCAGCTCTTATGTAGGTTCTAGAAGCCCAAACGTCATGTCTATTTAACCTATACATTTTAGTATAAATATAAGAGGATTTGATGTCATTTACACACACTCTTTAGGTGATC
Source organism: Pinus taeda (assembly GCA_000404065.3). Taxonomy (NCBI): domain Eukaryota; kingdom Viridiplantae; phylum Streptophyta; class Pinopsida; order Pinales; family Pinaceae; genus Pinus; species Pinus taeda. The sequence goes on from APFE031453062.1 coordinate 9,972, forward strand.
TCCTCTCCACGTCTTGGGTTTTTGGAGAAGGAGAGATCCCAAAGAGATGATGCCCTAGCTGCAAAATGATGCCCTAATCCTACGCAGTTCAAGAAGACATCTATCCGCTGACAAATGTTGAATCACTATATGTTGTTCAAGGAGACCAGATACGTTGTTCATCTCTATACGTTGATAGATGGGAAACCTTATACAGTATACGCTATTCATGGTTATAAATAATATATGCAATGGTATCTACATGCTAGTCATGATCAGGACGTAGGCAATAATATAACACAACACAACAACTGCAGTGATGAAATAATATGCCATCACGTAGGGCATAAAGAGGAACACATATATATTGGAATGTAGTTATATAATATGGCATCACGCAGGGCATAAAGATTATTAACACGCAGGCAGAGACACATACGTTGGGTCATGAATTCGTAGGCAATGGAGACAGATACGTTGGTCACTGATGATACCTCTACGCAGATTGTAGATGATATTTAACGCAGATATAAAGACTTATTCACACACTGGTCATACGCTGTTCATACAGAGATATATACGATGCTCCTAGAAACATATATATGCAAGTAATGGTGACAGTTACACGTAGTTCAAACACAGTCATGGTAACGTTGTTCATAAGGCACCTATACGCTGTCATAAGGGAAGCCACAGTCAAGGCTTGAAGTTATATTAAGGAGCCACTGTAAGCCACTGCCAGTAAAGGGAGGAGCCACAGTGAACCGCACTAAGCCTCAGTCACGAAGAAAGGAACCGTAGTAGGGTTTGACTGCACCTAGTTTGGGTTTAAGGTGCAGTTACAACCTCATGGAGCAGTGGATGGTGTCACTGCAGTGAGTTGGAGTCTCGACATTCTTGTATAAAGAATGGCAACAAAGAATGGTTGTAGTCTGGGCATAACATTCTCTCCCAGCATACTACAGTCTCGAAACACCAGTGATGGAGAAGATCTAGATGGTATCATTATAACAATGTCGGTGACAAGTACAATGGCTCAAGCACCTGTGGTTAAGTAAAAGTACAGTAATAGAGACCAAACTTTCAGGTAGATCTCATGGATATATCATATGATAAAGAAGCACCAATGAGGATCTCAGCATGATGATGGGCACCATGATGATGGACAAGATCATGGACATGGGCAGCATGATGATAATCATGATTAGTGCAGCATGCAGTGGTGCAGCAAGTGGATCAGATGTAGCACTATGATAGGTGAAGCCATCACCTTGGAAAATCAGTTGAAGCAGAATGTCTTCAACTGATCTCATCGTTATACGAAATGATCTATGCTAGATCTAGATAAGTCAAAGTGTTGACTTCTGTTGTAAATGTATTATCTCTCTCTCTCTCTCTTTCTTTGTTGAACTTTGAAGATAAAAGAAGATTTGATCACAGGAGTGTTTTCCCCACACATTGTGGGGTTTGTCCCTGGCTAGCGCCACATCTTGTGTCCTCTTGTCTTGGCTTGTCTTCTGCACTTTATATTAATGTTCTATCTACAGTTTATCTTAATGTTGATGTGATTGCTAACTGTGAAAATTTAAATAAACTGCTCTAGCATAGAACATACCTAAACTTAACACCCTCGTAGCTAGGTAATGATCCATGAGGCAGACTCCTCATGGACCCTGCCCAATCTTTGTAGCTCTCTGGGGCTACAACTCCAAGTCACTCCACCTCACTCTTGGAGCTATGGCTGCCATCATCGTAAAGTCTTCCTCCAACTTGGAGGAAAGTTTGTCGATCTCAGCCGACGCTGCCTTCTGATCCTGCTTCTCTGACTTATCCCTCTTCCTGAGAGGACACTGCGTGCTGTAGTGATCGAGCTCACCACACTTGAAGCACTTGAATTTCGACATGTCCTTCTTCCTTCTCTGCTTCCCCTGTCCCTGACTGGGACTCCTTGATGTGAGGGCCACATTCTCCTCCTACACCACCTTCGATCCGCTACTACTGCTACCACGAATGGAGCTCTTGAGCAGAGCTCGCCTTAACTCCTCTTTCTACAAATCAACCCACACCTTGTCCCACTGTGGCAAAGTATCTCTGCGCAATATACTTTGGACGAATACTTGCCAATCCTCTGAGACACTTTTTAGAGCTAATCGCACTAGCTCTGATGTTTGAGGTGCTGCTCCAACAACTCCAAGCTGGTCTCGGGCCTCCTGTATCCGAGCGAGGAAGGAATCTATGCCTTTCCCTTTCTGCATCTTGATGCATCTCAACTTTTCCTCTAGGAACATCTTCCTCTGTTCGGAAGTTCCCTGATATAGCATGGATAAAGCATCCCACATCTCTTTGGTTGTTCCCTTGGCCACTATATGTGAGACTATATGGTCCTAGACTTCATCCATGATCAATCGCTTCGCCTTTGCCATTTCCTTCCTATATTCTTTCAACTGATCCACATCCCGAGGAATTGCCACCACCTTATCTATGTAGGCTTTCAAGCCATATTCATTTAGAAGGAAGGACATCCTAGCCTTCCAAATGACCTAGTTAGAGGCTCCATCCAACCTATCTTGATCTTTAAGCCCTGTGGTGGCCATCTCTAATCTGTCGAAAACTCCCTCTTTCCCTCTGCTCGGCTACAACTTTGCTACTCGCATTCTCCCCTGGAATGCGCAGATTTGCTAGCTGCTACTGCCGATTTGCCTAGAAAAAATCGAACTTTTGAGACTCAAAGTCCCCTAAGAAATTTTCCCTCTGTTGTCTGTGCTTTTCTCTTCCACCTGACACGGATTCTGCAACTGCAAACTGTTGCAAAACCCTCTGTCCAACCAAGGAATATGCTCAGTGAAAATTTGAGCTGCTGCTACTCCCTCTGACTATTGGAATCACTAATTTGGGCAACTCAAATTTTCTGCAACCCTTGCAACTAAAAATCGAACTTCCCAACCAATTCTATTTGCTTGTCTTGGGCTTTACGCAGTCTCTCTGGGAATTTCGATTTGCTGCTCCCTCTGAACAACGGAATTCCTTTCCCCGCTGATGAGCTTCTCGACTGATCACTTATGCTCTGATACCATGTGAAAATTTCAAATATGAAATCCTATTGCAGCAACTAAAAACTATTCTTCTAATTGTTAATTTAACAATTTATTTGCCACGACATATATCGAATAAATGACACTGCAACCTTCACAAATAAAATACTGCGGAAATAATAGCGCTGGCAACTGAGAAAATACTAGCACACACACACATAAAAATGACATCGTTATTTTTGGACAATTGTCCTCAAAAAACCCAATGCGGGAAAACCGATGCAACAGTTGAGGGTTTTATTATTATGCAACGGTGAAATTTTGAGTACAATCTATGGATGCCCAACTGGCAATCCAAACAACACGAAAATTTGGCCAAAATTATTTAAGGGAATTACCCTTCTTCCAGAAGTAGCCCCGACACAATTTCCCTTCAGAAACTCCTCCTTCTGGAACCCTCACTCTAGTCATTGCGCAGTGCTTACGTTGGCCCTATGACTTCTGGCCCAAATTTGCCTTTTATGAAGTTGTTTTTCCTGTCTCTGCTAAGGAAATCACTTCTCCGACACTCTGGAACCTTTGTTTGGCCTCTGGAACTCAAATCTTTTTTTCCTCCAGCCAAATCGAGTTGCTCTTCTAAAGCAACTGCGCAGTTCTCTGCTCTGTCTCACTGGGAATAACTCTGTCTCCTTGTTGCTTCCTCTCCGGATTTGGAAAACCTCCTCTTGATCACTATCTCCGCACCTCATTGTCTCTGCTTCGATTTCTGGCTTTCCGATAACTGCTGCTGTTCTTTGGAAATCGATCTGCTAAGGAAATCAAACTGCTGGTTTGTTTTCTCCAAGTGACCATCGACTTCTTCTTATAATCCTCTATTGGAGCACCAAGTACTAAGATTAAATCTTAACCAAAGGCTATGATCATCTTGGAGTTGATCCGTGTGAGCTTCTAGATTATTCTCACCTTGACTTAATTAATTATGATTAATTAACCATAATCTCTAAGTTTAGACGTAGGGAACATTAAAAAATTGCTTAATAATCTAATTAAGTCATCTCTACGTAGAATTTCTAGAAATGATTTCTGAGTTTTGGAAATATGATTATTCTAGCCTCCCACCAAATTTCGTGGCTAGAACACATCCGATGCTACAAAAACTAACATTCCATGGGGATGCGTCCCCTAGGGTTGGGTGCACACACCCCTCGCACCCTATGCACTTGGGACAGAGGGTCATTTGGGGAAATGTTTCCCCATGCCCCCCTTTTGGGGAGACGTAGGGGGTGTTTGCGTAGTGTGGGGGACACGACTCCCCAAAAAGTGTGCTTTTGTGCATCGCCCCTCAGAAAGGGCTAGGCGCCCTCCCTTAATTTTGCTTGAAAACAATACTTTATGAGTGAGGTGTTAATTTTTCTTAGGGCTATATTGTTCTTTGCTTTGATAATTGCATTTCATTGTTTCCATATTAAATTCACCCCATAACGTCATTACATTATTCAGATTTACACCATTATTGAACATATGCAACTATGTAGAAAGAACAATATCATCATCTATGTAGCAGAACATAAAGGAACAATAGAAGAAAAACATTCACACATAGAGACACTAGGATTGGCCGTAGACCAGGGCAAAACCCTTTCAAATTCTTCTTCTTATTAGATTGTCATTGAATGATTCAACAAAAAAGAGTACAATGATCCATATCTTTAATCATAAATCTATCCAACAAAATCAACTAAACAACATTGTTAAAATTGGCAACCAGGGCAAAACTTCATGTGGGTCATCTTATTCATGGCTGATAATATTTTTATTAGATTCCTCTCGTCGAGAGGTGTAGGATTGATATAAAGATCATCCATTCCGATAAGTATTCATGGAGATATGAATTTATTTTGATTATTGAATTATTATCAAGCCGACCTACAACTCATGTAGGCTCAGAAGCCCAACAATCGCATCTATTCACCCACCAACATTGTGTATAAATATAAGAGGACTTTTCCTCATTTGGACTCACTCATCTCATCACATCTCTCTCTCTCTATTGCGCAGATATGAGTCTCTTCTCTACTGCATTGAAATGGGTCTCTCTCTCTCACACATGTGAAGCCGGAAGCTGTTGAATTTGAAGCTGCAATTGCAGAAGTAAAGATTGACTTGTGAGGTCTAGAAGATCTCCTCTTTGGAACTGCGCTGTAGGTTCATCTGAACCTCCTCTGAAAGCCGCAACTTTTGGTGGTGGAATGAAGTCAATCCGATGAACGGTTTGCAAGATATCGACTGC
>APFE031453063.1:3367-41654 GCA_000404065.3 Pinus taeda
ATTAATATTTTTGTGCCCCTATTCTCCCCATATTGTTATTACTATGCCCATAGAATCCCTCTATTGTTATTTTTGTGGCTTTATATTATTATTGTTAGGTCGGCTGGGTTATATTGTGACTCCTTAGACTCCTATATATAGAAAGGAGGTTTTGTCATTTGAAGCATCCAAGAATTGTTCATGTATGTAATGTAAAGGATGTTGCGCCCTCGAAGAGGCTGAATTCTAAGGCGTTGATCTATCTTTTCTATCTTCTCTTGAGATGGTTTCATAACATGCTCCTATAATCGATATCCACCGTCGATCTGCACTCAATCCCAATCATTTATGGAGGTTTACGAGAGCACATAATGGCATAAACAGAATTCATGTTGTATCGTCGGGTTTTCACCATCCGATGGGCCCGACAGCCTTGCTTTAGTATGCCCAACAAGTTGTTCAACTTTTAACTGCATCTAGTTTTAAGACACTTAGGCCCACCATATTACACATTAACATTACCCCTTGGAGTTAATCAACAAGTAATCCACCATTAGCATTTAATCAAAATCGTAAAGCTAAAACTTGATTTTGATTTTTTTCTTTCTCTTTTCTTTTTCTTTTTTGAAATACACATACATATATTTTTTTATTTTTCAATATATGTGGAAAATAAAATGAGCTACAACAAGTTCAACCATTAGGAAAATAGTCTCTATGATTATAGCTTTAATGGGATGTTAATCTAGTTACTCTCATGATTACAGTAAAACTAGCACATTGCAAAATTCAAAATTGAATTGATAATGAATTAAAAGAAATTAGATGAAACATTAGATTAGAGTCATTAAAAGATGGTGGTTGGAATGATTGATGGATGCATAAATTGTTTGTATAAAGTATGTCCCAAAATTTGATAAATCAATTCATTATTCATAGTGTTCCTTTTTCGCACTTTTTCCATTTGAAGAGGAGGAGAAGGATCATGGGTCTTTTCTCATTCTTCTATAATTTGAGTGAATAGGAGAAGGAGCACTAGCACTTTCTCAAACATTACTATTTTTTGGGAGAAAGGGGAGGAAAACTAGCCCTTTATCATGCATTAGTTACTTTTGGGAGGAGGAAAAATAGCATTGGTCATTTCTCACACTTCCACCATCCAAAAAAGGAGGAGAAGGAGCATGGGATCTTTCTCAAACTTTTATACTTTGAGTGAGTAGGAGGAACAATAGCTCTTTCTCACAATTTAATAATTTATAGGAGGTAGAGAAGAGCACTAAATCTCTCTCATACTTTATTAAGGAGGAGAAGGGTGACTAGCCTTTTCTATCACTTTGTAATTAGAGTGATGAGTAGAATCATTTTCTCACAAGTTATTAATTTCAATAAAGAAAAGAAGGAATAACCTATTAGGGGAATTGTGAGGTAAAAATGATCCTCAAAACAAAATATGTCCTAGCAAAATTAATTTTAAAATAACCAATAAGATTCAAGATGATGATGTCACCCCTAGGGGTGAATATTTTCAGAGGGAAAAGAAGAAAACCATTTTTTTAATTGTATTTTTGGCTTATCTCCTTATAGATTTACTCAAATGTCAAGTATGGATACAGAATTAAATTCTACATCTAATGAGTACCCTTTTTTGTACTTGTGAGTAGAACCACACTTAAAAAAAATGAAAACACATGAAAAAAATGTATTTCTCTAATAGGCTAGAATTTTCTCACACTTTTCTCATTTAATTATAAAGAATAAGAAGCACTAGTCCTTTCTTAAAATTTTATAAATATAGTGATAAGGAGAAGGAGAAGGAGCACTAGTGTTTTCTCAAACTCATACCCTTTTAAAAGAGGAGGAGTGTTGACCTATTATCTCACTTTACTAATTGTTAGGAGGAAGAGAAGGAGCATTATACCTTTCTCATGCTTTAATAACGTTTTGAAGGAAAAATACCACTAAACCTTTATTACAATTCTATAATTTAAATCGTGAGGAGAGATAGCACTAGCCCTTTCTAAAACTTTATTAATATTTGTGAGGAAGAAGAGCACATGCCTTTTCTCATGGTAATTTTGGGAGGAGAAGGATAATTAGCCATTTTCTCACACTTTTTAAATTAGAGTGATGAGGGGGAGGAGTGGATTAATTTTATAACAAGTTGGTAATTTTAGGAAATATTAGAAGGAGCGTTAACCCTTTTTCACACTTTTATCATTTGATTGAGGAAGAGAAGGAGCATTAGCCCTTTATCGCACTTCTACCATTTAATTTAGAAGGGGAGGGAGCATTATCCATCTCTCACACTTTTTTAATTAAAGTGATGAGAAGAAGGAGAGAAGCATTATTCATTGCTTACACTTTTCTAATTAAAGTGATGAGAAGAAGATGAAGGAGAACTAGCCCTTGTTCACACGTGTTTCATTTGAACGAGGAAGAGAAGGATCATGTGAACTTTTTCACTCTTTAAAATTGGAGTGAGTAGGAGAAGGAGAATTGGTTCTTTCTTACACTTTACTGGTTTTTCAAAGGAAGAGAAGGACACTAGCCTTATCTCATACTTTAGTAATTTTGAGGGAGGAGAAGAAGTGGCATTATCCCTTTCTCACACTTCAGTAATTTGAGTGAGTAGGAGAAGGAGTATTGGCCCTTCCTCACAATTTATTAATATGTGCAAGGAAGAAAAGGAGCATCATCCCTTTCCCATACTTTGGTGTTTTTAAGGGGAGGAAGAAGCGTTAGCCCTTGCATTTTTTAATTATAGTGATGAGGAGGAGGAGTGGATTAGTTTTCTCACAAGCTGGCAAGATTAAGAAAGAGGAGAAGGAGAACCAACCTATTGGGATGCAGAATTGGCTTCCTTTTTGTGCCTATTTTCCCTATCATTTCCTACCATTTTGACCCTAAAAATCCATACCTTGTCACTTCATTAGTCATTATTGGATAAAGTACATTCCTTTTGCATATCACCTTTATTATTCAGTTTTGTTTGTAATTTGATATAAAAGTTAACTAATTTAGGCTATTTTACTAATGAATTGATGAAGGGTTGTTTTAGGTGGTGTGTATTGTTATTGTAGGATGATATCTCCCTAATTGTGTTTTGTTAAAGATGGAATGAATACCCCATTGATGCTACTACTACAATACTAATGTCTATTTTGGATGTTATGTTCTTCTGTGATTAGCAATAAGGATTAACATGGACATACGCACGATCAAATTCATCTTGACCATTGAAGTGATACACTCAAGAACAACATAGCCAAATTAGTTGGAACGGTTGAGATTTCAAAATGTTAATCTACTGTAATTTAGAAAGTTTTTACAGCTCTATTTCAATTAAGGAAATTTGTTACAGGACAGCTTTGTATGATCTCAATTTGGATCACATGAGAATCAAGATATTCTCATGATGGTCCTATTTTTCAAAAAAATGAATGTAATCTAAAACTATAAAGAAGCGTATTCCCTGCCCGTGAGGCGTGCATAGATAAATATAACTAAAGGGGGAGCACCATCATTGTAAACAATATTATATTGTAACTTTCATCAATGAAACTCTTTACTATTTGTGGCTTCATATATATTTCCTTATAAGCTTGTGTGTTGTGTAAACCACTAGCCCATGATAAGGAGGAAGGGTCCTCCTTCTTAGCAAGGATCACTAGTTAGAAGAGGTAGTGTATTTGTATATTTACTTCATCTCAATTGCAAGTTATGTGTGATTTACTATCACTATTATCGATCTTGTTCATGTATTGAATAGTTGCAAGAATCTGTCCTCTATCATTGTGTAATAGCGTAGGTCTTGTACCGGTGTCTTCATTAGGTGTGGTGGTTGTTTGAATATGGTTTTGTTTCTTTGGTATGATTAGTTAATTGAATGGTTGTTACAATATTTGAGTGTTGAATGGTTTCAAAGAGTGTTGTTTCTTTCGAATAAGAGTGATTGAGTGATAGAGTGTGATTTATTTTACAACGTGTGTCTTTTATTTTAGAAGTGTGAGAAATATTTGAAGTGTAACAACAAGTGTGCTTGGAGTGTTAAGAGTGATATTTACAATTATTGGTTTCAATACTCTACTAATGCTAGTTTCCATTTGTTCATACATATATTTTACACAATAGCCTTGAAATAAAAATGCCTACCTGAATTCGCAATTTATGTGTGAGTAAGATTGGCTGTTATTAATTAAAAATACAATTAATCTGCCCAACATTTTGGCTTCATTGTCAGCGAGGATATTAGAGGTGCATATGTGTGTCTAGCATTTTTTTAATGCATTGATTGGAAGGGTGATTAGGTGTTCCTGGGTCTGAGGTTTTTGGGAGGTAAGACGAGAGATAAGAACCTAATACCACTGTGGCAGTGAATTATACCTTTGATGTCACTATAACACTTGATGTTATCCCAGCTATGAAATCTATAACAGCAATTGTAATGAGACTTGTTTCCATCCCGCTTATCCTGAAAGATTAACTAAAGTAAAAACTACTACTCAATATGAATCTGATTTATTAAAGGATTTCAAAAAAATTACATGTCTAAATTACCTTATTTCAAGCGATTTAAGATGTTCCAATTTACACTAAAATAGTTAAGGAATTATGTGTCAAAAATACAGGTACGAAACAATGAGATCCACCTATTATACATGTAATTGGAAATTTATCAGAACTAATGTTAGGGGATAATACACCTACCAATTATGAAGATCCTAGGAACCCATCAGTAGTTGTCCATAATGGAGGAACAACTCTTCCAAATACCCTGATTGAATTAGGAGCAACAACTAATATAATAACCAAGGAAATTGTCGAACTACTTGGGCTTACCAACCTAAGACCAACCACCATTGTTTTAGAATTGATAGATAGGTCTAAGATTTGACCCAAAGGAATATTGAAGGATGTTATTATTTCAGTAGATTCCTCACAGTATCTAGTAGATTTTGTAGTGTTACATTCTAATACATGCCTAGGAGGACATCCTCTAATTTTAGGCAATCTATTGTTGGCAACTACATATGCTTTTATTTGATGTAGATATGGATGTATGACTATATCTAATGGAAATACTACCAATGATCTTATTCTTTATCCTCTAGAAAAGTTGAGTTCAAAATATGAGAATCCTTTATGGTTTGAGTTTGAACCCGAGAAGGTTTATACACATCCGCTACTCACCATAGGAAAAGATTTATATTTCAAAAATGAGACTGAGGATGATACTATTGACAACTTTATTGATGACCCTTTTGTTGTGACACCATCAACATCTCGATTGTTAAGTTTTGTAATAAAAAAATCTAGTGAGGAGAAGAATTTTGATGATCCTATTATAGAAGAAATACATATGGACCCTAGTCTTAAGGGTGTTCCAGTGGAGATAGAGCTAGGAAAGACCTTAAATATTAATCCTAATCTATCCCCTGCATAGAAAGAGATTTTAGTGCAATTATTGAGAAAGAATATAGAAACCTTTGCATGGGATTATAATGACATGAAGGCTATCCATCCTACTTTATGCACTCATCATATTTATTTGAAGGATGGAATTCGGCTTGTCCAACAACCTCAACGAAGGATGAATCTAGCCATGAAGGGTGTTGTCAAGGAAGAACTTCAAAAACTCTTAAATACAAACTTCATCCATATGATTTCTCACATTCAATGGGTATCTCTAGATGTTATTGTCCCAAAAAAGAATGGAATTGGATATTTTTTCTTAACTATAATGAGCTTAATAAAGCCACTCAAAAGGATCATTTCCCACTACCTTTTATTGATCATGTCCTAGATACTGTGTCTAGTAAAAAACAATTATCTTTTCTCGATTGTTTTAGTGACTATAATCATATTTTGATCACCGTTGAGGACCAAGAAAAGACTACCTTCACTTGCCCCTATGGTACATTTTTCTATAGGGTCCTTCTTTTTGGAATTTGTAATACACCAGCAACCTTCCAGTGAGTAATGTTAGGAATATTTTCTGATTTGGTCAATGATTGTTTGGAATTTTTCATGGATGAATTTACACCCTATGGGGATGAGATTGATGAAGCCTTGCATAGCCTTGAAAATGCACTTGAGAATTGTATATAGACCCACCTCTATCTGAGTACTGAAAATTTCATATGATGATGACTGAAGGTATCATTTTATGACATTATCTCTCTATTGCAAGTATACAAGTCGATCCAGCAAAGATTAAGGTAATTTTAAGAATCCCTACACCTAAGACATAAAATGAGGTATGTATCTTTTGGGGGTAGGTAGGCTATTACGGAAGATCTATAGAAAATTTCGCTAAGATTGTGTATCCATTGTTTTCTCTATTAACAAAAGATAAATATTTTAAATGGATTGATAAGTGTAGGAGCACTTTCGTGGAGCTAAAAAGATGTGAAGTAGTAGCTCCCATTCCACGGGGAACAAACTGGGCTTTGTTGTTTCACATATCCACTAATGCTTCTGATACAAACATCAGGGTTGTGCTGAGATAGTAAGAGGAAAATAATCTTTATGCCATCTACTATATCAGCAAGAACTTGGCCCTCGTAGAGGTAAATTATATGGTAACAAAAAAAGAGTTTATTGTTGTTATTCATGCTATCAACAAATTTAGGCATTACATTTTTGGTTACAAAACCTTTGTGCATACTAACAACTCTACTATCTGATTTTTAATGAATAAACTAGTCACTAATGCCAAGGCTACTAGGTGGTTGTTGCTACTCTAAGAATTTGATATTAATATTGTAGATAAACCTCGAAAAGATAACGTTGTTGTGGATTATATTTCTACATTGACTAACATTAATGATAATATGCATGTTGAAGACTCCTTTCCAATGAATATATCTTTGCAGTATCCACCTATTCACGTTGGTATGCAGACATTGCCAATTACCTTGTTGTAAGAAATATTCCCCACCACATTTCTCTCAGGGAAAAGAGAAAAATAATTCAGCAAAGTGCCCAGAATTTTTGGTTGGATGGCTACCTCTTATGCACTAGTTTTGATCAGCAAATCAGAAGGTGTGGGATGGAGGAAAAGATAGATGATATTCTTAACACTTGTCATGATGATCCTTGTGGAGGAAACTTTAAAGACAGGAGAATAAGTCAAAAGGTGCTTCAGATGGGATATTTTTGGCCTGCTATATTTCGAGATGAAAGGAAATATGTGCAGGGGTGTGATAGTTGCCATAGGATGGGCTAGCCTATTCAATAAGATGAAATGCTATTACATCCTCAACTGGTGATGGATCCATTGGAGATATGGAATTTATATTTTGTGGGACTGATTAATCCTCCATATCAGTAGAAGACTTATATTTTGATATGCATAGACTACATCACCAAGTGGGTCGAGGCAAGAGCACTCACTAAGTAAAATGAGCATGTTATTTTATACTTTTTATTTGAGGAAATTTTTCCTCAGTATGGAGTTTCTAAGGAGATAGTTATGGATGGAGGAGCATAGTTCACTTCTCAGTTGATATAAGACCTTGTTAGGAAATATAAGATTCATCATCGAGTCACTTCACCATGAAATCCATAGGGAAATGGGCAAGTGGAAAGTACCAATAAGGTGCTTCAAGCTATTCTCACGGAGACAGTGACAGACCACCGAAGAGACTATGTTGAGAGACTTCTAGAAGTATCAAGGGCTTATAGAACTACTTGTAGGAATACTATTGAAATATATCCTTATGAGTTGATATTTGGTAAGAGTCCTACCTTTCCCATTGAATTTGAGATAAAGACACTCATAAATTCTTTGGAGGTGAATTTAGATTTGACTATAGCTCAGAAACATCGAATGGAATAGTTGAACGAGTTAGATGAGAAGTGATTAGTTGTTTTGCAATGAACCTATATTATCCAACAAGAATGTTTCAAGTGGCATGATAAATTTATTAAGAAGAAGGTGTTTCAAAAGGGTGACTGGGATCTATTATATGACTCCAGATTCAAGGATTTCAAAGGGAATTTATGCACCATGTGGCTAGGTCCTTATGAAGTAGATATACTCTTTAACAATGGGACTGTGAAATTAACAACCATTAATGGGTCCCAAAAATCCTTTCTTACCAATGGACACCGTATACAGTTGTATAATAAGCCTACTTCTAAGAATTCATTTGTCAACATTGTCTCAAATGCAAATTCAGACTTTGAATTTGTTGGGGAAAGGGAAATTTTTGTTGTGTTGCCAACCATTTAGTTCTTTTCCTATTATTCAAAATAAATAAATGAATGAATAATAAAAGTTTATAGTGGTGAAAACCCCTTTGGGTCGCTATTGGATGAATGTGGTGGTTGAAAACCAATTTGTTGGTGGCCAACATATCTTTTTCTTTGTCTGTAACAATGTTCTGATATATTTTCATCTTTGTATGTAATTGATTTATTGTTTAAATTTATTGTTATTACAGACTCAATATTTATCAACCATTACAAGTTGCTACACTTGTCACGGGCCTGCTACTATTGGAGGATATTAAAGTATTCAAACAGGTTCTACTGATACATTTTTATAGAGTTCTTATTGATATAGTGTTGTACATATACAAGCCACTTTTATAGTCTTAATGCAATTATGTTGATATAGATCACAGACACTTTCATTTGTTCACCACCGTGGGTTGACACACCATGTATTCTTGTATTTTCATGGTTGACATTAAAACAATTCTATGTTGATACACCTAATTTTGTTGACACATAAACCTTTGTTAATGCATTATTGCAATCGAAGGCTTCACCAATATATGAATGCCATGAATCAGTTCAACAACAGAACTCGGAAGAGTATCTTCCACAGGTTGAGTTTGCTTACAACAATGGGTATCAGGAGTAACTGAGGATGATTTTGTTTGAGGCACTATATGGGTAGAGTTTAGACTCCTATTATTTGGATTGTTCCAGTGATCAAGGTGTTGATAGGACCGAACATGTTGGTAAAGATGGAATAGGAAATGTAGGTTATCAAGAAGAATTTAAAGGAAGCACAAGATAGGCAAAAAAGTTATGCAGATTAGCATAGGTTATTTAAGGAGTTTCAAGTTGGGCAACATGTGTACTTGCACATCAAGCCCAAGAAGATATCCTTGAGGATTGTGCAAAGTTAACACCTCGATATTGCGGGCCTTTTGAGATCCTTGAGAGGATTGGACCAGTGACCTACAGAAATTCACTGCCTCTGACAGTGAATGTCCCTGATGTTTTCCATGATTCATTGCTTAAAATATATGTAAAGGATGTTTATCATGTTATTGATTGGTTTGTATTGCAGGTGAAGCCAAAAGGAGAATTCTAGCTGGAACCTCAGTGTATTTTTCAGAGAAATATTTGCATACTCTAGAACTGACCAATCGAGTAGTTTAAAGTGCAGTGCAAGCACTTTGGGCCTGATGAAGCTACATGGGAGATGGTTGATCAGATGCCGGCTAATGTATCCTTCATTGTTTGTCAGTTGAGGAAAGGTATTTTTTGTATATGTATATATGTATATGGATGTAGATACCGCCATGAATTGTTTTATTAAGCTCCAATAAGCGGTATGGTTGTTATGTTGTCATGTTTTTCATGTTGGTTATGCTTTTTAGCAGGTTGTTCATTGTAAATGTTGCATCGAGCTAAGTTATAAATCTCCATGGGAAGTACATTTTTTCTTTCAGTAGTCTTGCTGGTTGTAGGTGTCATTGAACACCAACGACAGTGTTCCCCTGGGGGGGTCTATAATAGCCCTGAATTAAGAATCCATGTAACAAAGTAAATAAAGGAAAAATAAGACCAAGGTCATGGGACTCATATTCCAATATGAACGTTGGGAAAAACATCCTAGTGTAGATATTAATTTGGTTTATTATGGCTAAAGGAAATTGGAAAAGGCAATGACAAAGGCTTTGGAAAGGCAAGAGGCATTAATTGGAATTTTTTATAAAAATAAAGGAAAATGGGATAAAAGGAAGGTGAAAGGTCGCATGTTGCATGTGAGGAGGAAAATGAACAAAAAATAATGGAAATCGAAGAAAATAGAGGCCTCATTGATAAAATGGGTTCTGAGGATCAGTTCACAACTTTTGTCAGTTCAGTTTTGGATCTCTCTCTCTCTCTCATACTCTTGCAAACTTACAACATTCGTGGAGCACTCTAGCACTGGAGAAAGGAATGAAAAGGAATGACAACAAAGCAAAGTCAAGAAAATATCAAACAAGGAAGATTTGGATCAAGCGGCTACAACAAGATTACTTGCAGGTATCGAGTTTCATGTATGATTTCCTTTCCATTTTTGGCATGCATGGTACATGCATGTGTGTATTTGTTTCTCTTGTTGTCATTGGAAGGGGTTTTCCAAGGTGTTTTAGTAGTTTTATCCTTGCATTTCCATTTCTGGATAACCATGGCGTGATAGGGTTCTTTTACTTGGTTGCGCTGGATTGTCGAATGGTTTCGAAATTGAGTGGGGTGGTGTCACGAAAATTACCAAAGGCCTAGGAATCCCTTGACCGATAATCGTGGAATACACATTAAAGCCTAAGTATGGAGATGGGAAAATTCCTCACAGTTTAGGTGGAGAGATCTGGAGGCATCCATGCTTGGTAGGGCCTAGTGATCCCTTGACCGATACATGGCAAGATTATGGTAAAGCCTATAATGTATGTTTATTTTTTGGGTCAAGGAATCCCTTGAATGGTAATGGTGAGATACACGGTTTAGCCTAAGGAAGCCCTAGTTGGTTTTGTTGTGAGTCCCACATTCATGCTTGGAAGATGGCACAAGGGCGATTGGCTGAAATAAAAATATGGTTTAGCCCAATCTATGGTCGGGTGGTACATGGAAGTCCCTGACTTGGTTGGATTTTGCATATGTCAATAAGAGCTCTTTCCTCTTGTATTTTATGTGTAAATGTGCTTGCTATTATGTGGCTTTAATGGTTGTTCTATCATTATTATTTTGTTTGTTATATGTTGATTATAAGCATGATTTTATGACAGTATTGATTTATGGCTCTCATCATGTTTTGATTAGTAAATGAATGAATAATGAACGTGTGACTTAATAGATGATATTGTAGTTATTATGAGAGGGCATCAGACCTTCTTGATGATTCTCATATAAGTATGAGTTCCTTATGTTTAGATGTCTTTATATGACCTGTATATTACATATTTATGTTGTGTTTGACGAAATTCCTGTCATTGTTAGGATGAGTAAAGATAGGTCCTTGTTCGAAATTTGAATTAGAGGCCTTATTTTTTTGTTATTAACCATTCCTGGGAGTTTAATCAAGTTCTGGGAAGAGGCCTAAGTCCTAGCCCTGAAAACGTAGCTCAAAATTTGGGGGCATAGGCATAAAACTACCTAAAACATTATGCAATCACATGGAGGCTTTGACGTCGGAGTGACTGGAGGGTTTCAATCACATGGAGGGTTTTTCATGGGAGCGACTAAGGGTCTAGTTCAGTTAAAAAGAAAGTTAACTCAGGGATTGGGCACCTGGAGTGGTTGGTTAGCCCCTGGGGGTCCTGTAGCTCCTAAGGAAGGTCATTTTGGTTTGGTTTTTTTCGATTCCACCTCCTTAAGGTGATCTAGGAGGTTGAGTCATAGCATAGTAACTCTACATCACATATTTAACCCGGTCGACTGATAAGCTTGGGTAAGTGTAGGAGGAGGGTGTTACACTCAATTCTCAAATTCTTGTTCATTATTATGGGAGATCCAGGGTTTCATCCCCGTAATTCATCAAATTATTAGTTCTTTCGAACATATGGTTAAACTCAGAAGTAACACAAGGGTTTATTCAGAGGTAAATAATTATTTTTTTAAACCTATTGCATCATTTTCTATTGTACTTAGTCAAATCTATGATTAAATTCTTTGAGATTTAACCATTTATTAATTAATTCTTTCTTCTTTTATTTTATCAGATCTGCCATCGCATTTAAAATGATTTTCTAACAAGGGTTTCACACAGAGTTTTGACCATTGGCTTCAGGATTTTTCCAAAGTTATAATTTGTAATGATAGGTTCTTTCGGTTTTCTCTCCCCCCATACAATGCTTCTCAAGTATATCTTCAAGAAAAAAATCCTGATTGGTATTTATTTTCATTTAAAATTCTTCAATATAGGATTTGGGTTTTTATATTTTTGTTTATAAAATTTAGTGACAACCTTCTTCTCAGTAACACATTTTAGCTAGAGCGATATATTGAGGTTTAAGGGTTAATACTCCTCCTTCGATTCAACAACTCTGCGAATCCCGGTAATAATAAGAAATATATAGTAATGTCTCTTCTTTGCTATTAGGTTTCGTTCTCAGAAATTTCATTTAGGGTTTGTGCCCATTTCGTCTTTGCATTATATATAGTCTTTGGGCAAAAAATTACGACTTAATCATACAAAGTGTATATAATATTTTTATGGATTTTCTCTTGTATTGTTAATATGTTTTAATTTCATTGAGGGTTTTAAGGGTTAAATTTCCTTAACCCCAATATTTTTATATTAATTTACAAGTCTCGGCCCTATTTTCTAAAAATTGGGCATGACTCTTATTACCTTTTATTTACATATTGAGTTAAGAATTTGCAGTGCAAAGTTTTTTTCTTTTTTCCTCGGTATTGGAGGCTAGGGTTTTATCCCTTAGCAACACTACTTGTATACCTAGTTGTATACTAGAAATATGTTCAACCTATGTCATAACTAAACAAGATGTGTGTGTGTGTGTGTGTGTGTGTGTATTCTTCTCAAATGTTTCATGTATTACAAATAGAGTTCTAAATTGTTACATATGTATATTTATTTTCTTGATTGTACTGAATCAATCAAAATTTGATTCTAGAGGTATTGTTGAAGATTATAGGAACTAGTGTTCATCCAAGGTAACTTATTTAGTTATTGTCTCGGTATCTTTTTCCTTTTACTGGTTTTTATTCTTCATTTGCATCGTTATTGCAATTCTAACTGTTAAGACTAATATATTTACACTTTTTCACTTTTGTAGGTACTCCTCTTACACAATACGATTTATTTTCTTTCCTTTGATGTTTTCAATTCATGTGTCACTCCTTTGATGTTTTCAATTCATGTGTCACTCTTCTTCAAATCACAGGACATTTGGTCTCTTTACCAGGTCATATGTTCATGTACCTGGCTCCTGTATTCATGACTTCACTGCTAGAGTTCTGATACATGTTTATTTATAAAAGTATTTGATTGTATTTGTGAATTCACACTTCCAATTATGGAAGAAAAATGAACTTCATGCTCTTTAAGCATGCAATTCTATTATATTTGTGACAGTTATCCTGAATGTAAAACAAATTAGAGTCACTCTTGTTGACTCATATTGCTACTAGGTAGTTCTTCTTTTATTATACCTCTATATGCATTTATTTTGAATGATAAACTATTATATATGTGTGGGACCTCTAATTTTATATTTTCTATAGGACCTTTTCATAAATTAATTTATGAATTAGCTAGTATTATTATCTTTTCAGAACATTTTGTCTCATAATATATGCTTATAAACTATCGAGTTTATGTTATGTTCTACCACTTTCATGTGAATCTATATAAAGTGTTTACCTTCTTTCAATAGATATAATTCTCTCTTCATCTTTTTATATGTACATGAATACTTATGATTTGTTTTATAAGACTATATTGTTCTTAAATACTTTTGATTATATTTACAGAGAACATATTGTGCATAGTTAGAGCATAAATGTGTGTGTCTGTGTTTACCCATATTATATATTACTCTACCACCCAAAGTAGTAATGTATCTTATATCTAAATTCCTTATTTTCTAACTGATACAGAATCTAAATTATGTTATCAATAGTCTATACTGACATAAATACTTTCTCAAACATACACAAACTTTGCTTTGATACATTTTCTTTTCTAATTTTCCAAAAACAAACTAAAATTTGCAAGAATAATAAAAACCTATTCTAAACTACTTTGTTCAACATAATACTTAATTCTGTTATATTGCACAAAATTATAAAGAAAGCATAGCTATTTTGTTTCTTTATTGTCATTCTTTTTGTCTATTTCTTTACAACTTTATTAACAATAATAAATCAAAGAAATGGTTATCATAATTTTTTCATTGTTTTACTTCTTTCCTATCAGTACATGAACTACACAAAATAGAAACATAACACAATTATATCTTTTACTCTTCAAAATAGAATATAAGGCAAGAATACTGACTTGAAATTGTCTATCTGGAAATTAATATTTGAGTACTTGCCTCCTCCCATCCTTGGTATCTCCTCCTAGAAATATCCCCTCGAGCATAGGTCTGCAATTTTTTTGTCTTCTTCTCACTTGCTTCCTTTAGTCTCTCCTTTTTTTCACAGTGTGAGATAAAACAAACGGACAAAAATATTTTTATCCATTACTCATCTACCACTCTTTTGGTGGTTGGTAACTGCTGCCACCTCACCAATAGGTGCAAGGTAGTTACTATATCATTAATGAGCTTTTTCTTCCCACTCCCAAAGATAACATCTTGCCTTTTATGGAAACAATTAATTAACCAATTCCATAACTTCTCAATAAATATAATCATCTAGATTAGATGCCTAGGACTTATTAATGGGTAATTATTATTCGTTGATAATTTTGTAGCCTCGTCTCTTTTAGCCACATGTACTCAAAAATTAATTTTCTAGACCTCTTTATTTTTATAAAAATAAAACATCATAATTACAAATTTATAATCAATCATTATCAGTAATAAATTACTGATAAATAAACTCTTCACATGTCTTTTAGACTTAAAACATTCAAAAATGAAAAACACAGATATACAATATCTACATTGAACCCTCAAGTCAAGGGATATCACTATTGTTTGAACATCAATTGGTTGTTTATATTGTTGTATATGCAATTGGGTCCTTCATCAGGTTTCCTGATCAAGCATATACTCCCATGTTCTTGCAACTAATCATTTTCATCTCATTTTGACTACCAATTTACTTACTTCTCTTTCTTCTTATTTTTTATTTATCTTTCACGAATATCTACCCCCCATCATCGACCCAAATTACTCTTGGTCGATGAGAAGTATTTCGTCGAACATTTTTTTTTTGCTCAGGAAGTAGTCCCACACTTCTCTTGTAACTTTACACTAGTGTGGAGAAATTTTTCATAGTCAACCTAACACTTACTCTAGTAAAAAAGTATTGGTGTTTGCTAAGGTGGTCTATATTCAACTATATGACCAACTCCCCTATTGAGGAGAAATTTATGTTGTAAATCAAGTATAAAGCAGAAGAAACTATCATGAAAATAGTTGCGAATCATTGCTTTAACTTTTTCAACATAAGTGTGTTCTCCTATTGCTTGCACCTCGCGGAAGTCATCTAATATCTTATCTACCCACTCATGCAAATTAATTATCCTTCCATTAGTCAATTTTAGGATTAATCAACTGTTAGCTTTTGTTTCTCGCATTAGGTAAGTGGTTAATATATTTTTTTATTTCGGTAGGAACTAATTCGATAAAATTCTCATGTGTTTCCATGAAGAAGTGTGCTCTGGCTTCTACAATAGATAGGTGATTTCTCCTTGCATAGTTTTTTAGGTAGTTATTGATTTTTCTCTCCCACTACTCTTATATCTCTTCCAGTGTTAACATTTATGCAAGAATATTGTATAAACTCGGTTCCAACACTACTGGCAACAAAACCAATGTTGTAATCTAGCGAAGAGTATGCATTAGTCACTAGTAGAGTGGAACATCAAGTAAGCTTAAAGAGTAATATGCATCACATGGAAGAGAAAAGAGACACAAAAGTAGTAGAGAGACAGAAAAAGAACACTTAGATTAAGTATATCTCCAACAACTAATGAAATATTACATAGAGTGGAGTGCATCTATATTTATATCTGTGTAGACAGTTACAACAGCTTAATTGTTTCAATTGACTTATCCAAACTGACTCGGCCCGTTGACTTGACAAAGGGCTTGATTGACTTACAATACATCTTTGGTGATTCAACTAAGTCAACTAACCCCTCCAAAAATCCTTGAGTCCCCATAAAGTATGGACCACTTCTGAAGATTAAATATCTATCATATTTTTCTTCAAAATAAAAAAGTAAAAAAAACCCTCCCACATAAAGTCATTGTCACTTTCCCCTTAATCAAGGGTCATTGGTTCTTATCCAACCAACTCTTCAGGGATTTGGGATAAGGAGAAATCATATTAAACTTTCCAATCAAACCCTGATCTTCCAAACACAAGGCCATGGAGCACGATTAGTTGTCACACATAAACATTTTAGGGATGTCATCTAGTTTCTTCACAAATTTAGAAGGGAACAATTTTAGCCTTTGGAAGGGTTGAATCTAGCATGTTAAATATGTCAATATTTAGTGTGGGAAGGAGGTGTTGGCCCTCTAGAACCTAATTCCATCAATATATCTCCAATAAAGACAATTAGAGTTTTTAGAAAGATCAATTATTAAATCAATGTAATATAGTTCGAAATAATTTATTAATTCCTAATTATTATTAATAATAGCTTATGCACATGGTATATAAGTATATTCTTAAATAAACTTGGAATAATGAAGAAATGTATAATTCTCCATATTATTCTATTCTTAGAGATTTGTTGTGATCTGTTGTGATCAGTTAGATTGGATCCTATTCTTAATCAATTTGTTCAATTCCTCAATAGATTTCCAATCTTATTTATGTATGAATGATTTGGTGAATGATAGAAGTGTCTTGTGTAGGCACTCTTCAGGTTGAGCTAGGCTCACCTGAGAGATGCTCATTTATTCCCTATTGTGTCTTTCTCCTAAAATTTAGTTGGTATTAGAGCAAGGTTCATGAGGTCTCGATTGGTGTGAAGGTCTGTTGGAGTTTGTCCTATTGGGGGTTTTGCAACAATCTCTAATTGAGCAATGTGAAGAAGTGAAGTGTCACATCTGTTGGAGAAGGTTATTGCTTAGAGTAGTTTTGGATGTTGGTGTACGCAACTTTCTTCACTCAAAACAAAGTTCGTATGAGGAAGTTAAATCCCGCTGACTGTTTCACCAAACACCAAAAAAGATTGTAAGTACTGCCCAGACAGCAATTGGTATTGTTGATGTGGCAGGTGACTGAGCAAGTGGCGTGGACAAGTCAATAGATTCAACACCCAATGAAGGCTTGGTGAGAGCCAGTGTTGTAGCAAGAATGCTACAACTCCCCGGCTACCAACTTTACTTTTATCAACCTGGTACTTCGTAACAAACTTGGAAGCGTCGGTGCTATATGCACAAGTACTAGTTCTCACTACAGGTTGTCACTTGGTCAGCGACGCGAAATCACTAGGAGCTCAAGCCAACTTCAATAGATTTCAGAAGAAGCTCTATGTTTGATGAAAGGAAAGAAATATTACTCTACTAATGCTATTCTAACTACAGAAAGAAGAAACCCTGGAATGTAAAGCAAAACCTAGTAAACCCTAATTAACAAGCTAATTCTACTTTTGCCAAAAACACTATGAAAACCATAAAATAAATGCCATTACCTACTCAAGGAAGTAAACAATATCTAACCATGCTATTTCTGGAAGTAAATAAGAAAAAAACATATTTTTGGATTTTTATGTGTTTTTCTGTGAATTTAACATGCATCTAATTTAATGTGTGTGAGTGTGGCAACGAACAAGTGGCGTTAGAGGGCGGTTTTGGAGCTTGGGAGGATGTAAGATGGTGTGGATGGGTCCTAGGAGGTCTTCGGTGGCCTTCTAGAGGCTTTTCCCACACTTGGCCTTCAAAAGAAAGCCTACAAGAAAAACTACAAGAGGACACAGGGAAACTACAGGAGGAAAATAGGGAAACTACACGAGGCCTACGGGAGGAGGCCGAGAGCAATTTTTTGCTATTTTGAGAGTGTGAGAGTGGGTGGAAAAGGTGGATGAAGGTTGTAATGAGGTGTTAGGGTGCCTAAGGTCTGCCATGAATCACCAAGAGAGAGAAAGATGTTGGGTTTTCTCAAGGAGAGATGAAGAAGTTCTATGAAAAATGAAGGAAACTAGGGCAAAATTGAGGTGAGGTTTGGGAGAACTATGGGGCATGGATTAGATGGAAGGTGTGATTGCTGGTAAGTTGGCCTACTACTGGAAGAGTTCTGCTGCATAGAAACTGACAGTCAACCAAGAAAATCAATCAACCAATGAAATGAGTGCATCCTAGGAAAAACAGAGTTTTGCATTAAAATGGCCTAAACTATGATGTACAGAAGGAAATGTTGGGAAATGTTGTAAGAAATGAAAGCATGCAAAAGGACTATTGCAAATCAGGAAGTGAACATGATAAAGAAGATCTAAAGCAAAGCAAAGTTGGACTATCAACCTACTAGAGAGCTGCAAACATTAGAAGTCCTAGGAATGAGGAAAATCTGTGTTTTTGGGGCAGCGAGAGAGTCTTTGCCTCAATTCATGATCCTAGAGAGAGGAAGAGAGGCCAAGGCACTATTTCTAGCCTTTTGAATCTTCTCTAATCACTGATTAACCTGCTACACAAAGCATAAATGGAAGCAAGCTACTAAATCATCAAAATCAACCTATTCTTAACCATAAGAAAAATACATCTAACAGCAAACTAATCTACAAATTGAAGTAAAGCATACAAATACAAGTAAAGAGAAGCTTGGCTACTTGGATTGGGCCCTAACCCAAGATCTTCAGCCCTCTGAGGTAACTCAGTGCTAGCTCAAAAAGGTTTCCATCTTATTATCAAAAAATAGCAAGATTACATAAAACTGTCATAAAATAGTAAGCTCGAAATTTGAGCAAAGTTTACACAAGAAAAAGAGTCGACCCTAGTGAGGCCCTAGGCCTCTCTACTTATACATATGAAGCTACCAACAGCTTCCTTAAAATCAAGGAGGCTTGGCTTCCAAAACTTGAGAAAACTATCAATCATCTTCCACTTGCTCGGCTGCCTTCTAGTGCATGATTCGACTGCTTGTACTCCGAGCTGAATGAAGGGGAATTCAAAGTGAGGATCAATAAATGAGCGGGATTCGCTCCTATAAGTCCTCTCCTCTGTATACTTCGAGTTATTACTGAAGTTTGACCACTAGATCCTTGACTTTGACCTCGAAATCCATCAAAAATATGCATTAAATACATGTTAGACCACATGGCATAATAACTAACTCAACTCACCCTATAAGCATAAATATAATCAGAAATCATACAATAAGCTAAGAGAATGGTTAATTTGACTAGGTTAGGAGGTAAAATGAGCCCATATAATTACCCATTTATGAGGCTCATCATCACCCCCCTACTGAAGGTGTTGCTCATCCTCTGAGCAACCTAGTGAATCTCTTGGTCTTTCATGGCCTTGGTAACCTCCCTAGCATTCCAGGCTTCTGATGTGGTCTGCTCATGTTCTCCATTAAATCCTACCTTTGTGTCTATGTCCTTCCACTACTCCTTCTCTTCTTCTTCTCTTCTGCCTTCCAGCATGCCTAATATGAGTGGAGGACTCAGTTTGAGGCCAATCTAGTTGACCTTTAGCCTTTGCATGGAGTGCTTGTACATTAGCACTCTTTTCAATGCCTCCTTCAGCCTCATGGGGGAATGGTATTCTCTGATTTGAAAGTTGTGGGGTAGGGTGTTCCATATTCTCATGCATGCATGCACACAGTCATCCCCAAGTAGCCTAAGAATATCTTCAAAGTGTGCAATGGCTTGTTCCTGATTGGATAGATATTTAGGGGCAATCTGAGGGTCATTGGCAAGCAGGTTGTGTTTGCTAATGAGTGCCATAGGATATTATGGCTCGGCTCTTATCATCAATGGTTCATTCTACTCTTTTATTAAAAATATTTTCATTTCTACTGCCCTCAATTCTTCATGGTTCATCCATGATGCCATGGCCATTAATTACAAATCCCCTAGCTTGGCATTGGGGTCCCACACATTTAGGTCTGTGAGGGTCATGTTGTGTAGATAGAACTCTGCCATCTTTTCTTTGTCCTCGGAGATGCTTTGGTCACACAAATCCATGAACTACATGTAGTCTTGGAAAGGAATTATGCCTCTTTATGCCAAAGTTTTTATTTGGAATTGAAGCCATTGATTCTACAGATAGAGGCCATAAGATTTGGCTAGTGTTCTGCATTGTAATGCTTCTATGGATAAGTTGGCCATGTATGCCAAATGAGTCTCTTTCTCTTGCAGCTGCCTTCTTAGTAATTCATTCTCATTCTCAAGGTGGCTTCTTGTAATGGCTTCTCTGTCTCTGAGAGCACTCAATTCCCTGCCCATTTCCTTGAGTTTGTCTTCCATGTGGCCAATATCCTCAACTCCTTTGGACTTGGCTATCTGCATCCACCTATGCGTTCTCACTCTCTCTTTTTCCAATTCGAAAAACAGTGGAATTGAAAATTTTTGTGGGATTATCTTGCCTCCCTAGAGTAGTCTATAATAGGAGTCAAGATTAGGTTGGGGGTAAGGTTTTTGTAGCTCTTATGCTTCCTCTTTCACCTCTAGTTGTCCTCCTATATTTTCCTCAAGTTTTTGTGTCTCCTATAGCTTGGACAGTGTCTCTTGTAGGACTGTTTTAGCCTCCTATAGGTCTGGTTTGGGGTCCTGTAGAATTGTCTTTCCCTTCCATGTAGAAGATCTTGTAGTCCTCCTTTCATACGTTATGGGTGTCTTGGAAGGAGATTATTTCACCTTGGCAGATGGTGAATCTTCAATGTTAATGGGAGTCTTTGATGAGAGCTGAGATTTGCCTGTTTTAATTCTGGTACTCTTCCTTGCCCTGAAATACATGGAGGTTTTTCTTTTCCTCTTCTACTTCTGCTTGATTGGTGTACTGAGGGCAGTGAGGGTAGTTGTTGCTTCTCTTTCCAAAGTTTCAGGGGACTCTTCTCTTTGCTCTGCCCTCTCTGTCTCCTTTTCTCCCTCTTCTGTCTCTTTTTCCTCCCCCTTCTCTGTCTCTTTTTCTACCTCCTATTCTGTCTCTTCAACTCTCCTCTCTATTTCTTTTCTTTCCTCCTTCCTCTCTTGCTCTGCTATGTCACCACTAGCTTCATATTCTCCTCCTTGTTGTTCTCCCTCCTCACTGATAGCAGGACTGACATCATAGGTTAATGCCTTGATGTCATCCTCAGCTGTCATATTTATGAAAACTTCCCATGCTATAGGGATTGTAAGGGTATGGAGGGCTTCTTATACTAGGATCTTGATTAAGCCATGGTGAGCTAGCTGCTATGAATTTCCTTCTTATACCTTGGTGTTGGAGTCAATGAGGGACTGAAGGAGAAAGTAAGGGATACTAAGCTTTTGATGTGTTGGGGTATCCATGCCATATCTCAATTCTTGGAGGATTCTGAAATGATATCCATAAACAATGTTGTGCCTTCCCTCACAAGAAATGTATTTAATCACTTGGTAGCTAACCTCATCCCAGGGATATTGTACACTAGCCCTCCTAATTCCATTTTTGTCTTCAACAGAGGTTTCATTATCATGCAAAAATTTCCTCTTGGCAGCTTGGCCAATTATTTTCTCATATTTACTCCAAGGCAGCCCAAGAGGAAGGGTAGTGATCCTACTGATGAATTCAAGGGTTATTTCAATGGAGAGGCCTCTAGTGGTTATAGTAGCATGAATTCTTGTGTGAGGGACTAGAGAGAGAGCAAATTCATGGGAATTTTGATCATCAAATCCTCTAAACTTCTCAAAGAAATTCATCCAGTTTGCCCTTGTAAATATTTCCACCACTCTAGGATGTGCATGCAGTCTAGTGGAGTTAGTGGGCTCTTTTCTCATAAACCCCCTTGACATACTTCCTGTACTTCTTTTGAAAAACTAGATATGGAGGTGGAGACGAAGAATTTTGAGTGAAATAAAAAAACAAAGGAGACTGTGCTTTTTTTTTTTTAAATAGAATTTTTTTTTATGTATTTCTACCCTCTTAAAGACTCATTTTATCTTCAATTTGAGACCAACTCTTTCACATTTTGATATTCAACAAAGGTCATTCATGAACCCTACCTCTTTAGACTGAAATTCGTGCCAAAAATCATGTTTCCTTCCTTCAAAATAACTCACTGCCCCTCCTGTAGAAGCCCGTTGTCCCTCCTATAGATTTCCTGTAGGTTTTCCTGTAGAAAATGCCGAGAGAAAAAATATGGAGGAAAATCGATGGAGGATGGTGGATACGAGGCTTTGGGGGAATAATAAGACTATTGTGTGACTGAGTTATGAGGAGAAACTAAAGAAAAGGTGGTGAGAATGCACGTGGAGGAGTGCTCATTACCTTTAATGGTTGTTTTCGGTTATGAGTGTTGAGCTGGCAAGGTGTACATTGCCCAGATAAGGACCATTGGTCCCCCTCTGCTTGGTCATCATGACCCCCCTCGTAATCATCCCCTCATTACTGCATCGGATTTAACTCTTCCTCCCACTACCTGTCCTTCGCATCTTTTGCTTGAGTTGACTGTGCGCACGTGTGGGTGATATCTCGGTTAAGTAGAGTCAACTAAATGAAGGTGGCCAAGTTAACTGGCCACCTTTCCCTCTTTCAATTTCAACCATCTCATTGCCTTCATATGATTCCTAATTACACAAATGCAGATAGAGGAGTGACTTAGCTACTTACCTGTAATCCAAGTGTATTTGTTGCGATCGACTGTGAGGTCTTGTGGCTTTCTCTGCTGCATGCCTTCATTTTCCTTCATGCATGTTGTCTCTGCTTGCTGATGTGTTGTTGTGTGTTTTTGCAGGTTCTTATTTTGCAGGTTCTTATGTGCCTTTTCAACCTTCAGATGTGTTGTCCCTTGTTACTGGTGCTAGACTTCTATGGGATCAGCTGCTACAGGAATTCCTATAGGAGCTCCTGTAACTTCTTCTCCCCTTGAAACTTCAGTTATTTCCTTGTGCTTGGAGCTAGAGAATGATGCTAGAGGTGGTGATGAATGATGGAGGGATGGTAGGTAAGCTTCAAGTAAAGTTAATGGTGCCTTTTCCTACTTTTACTTTTGTTTTTTTCCAAAACTGAAAAACTGTTTTTCTGTGTTTTTTCTTGGAAAGGAAAAAAAATAATAATGATGCTTGGAGTGTGATGCAGGCTTGGAAATGATGGCAAGGAGGTTTGAATATGGTAAGAGGGATTATAGGCTCCTCATGAAGCTTTCCTTGTCCCTCAAAATGCCTCTTGTAGACACTTTTGGCTCTCTGTAATTCCTACAGGAGCCTCCTGTAAAAAACACAGTTTTGGAAGAAGAGGTACAGTGGGGTGAAAGAGATTCCAAAACTGATGGAGGAAGGTGTGGAGAAGATGAGATGGATGCTGGTCTGAATGTCAAGGTCCCCTCAACACCTTCTTCTTCTCCCTTTAGTCCTCCTGCAAACCCACAATGCAATAAAAATTCATTTTTCTCTCTCTCTCTCTCTTTTTTTTTTTAAACAACTAGGGCGCCTTAGCGAGGTTTTCACCATAATTGCCAACCCTAGGCACCTCCAAGGGAGGTTTTCACCCAATGATCTTATTCTTTTCCCTTTTTTTTTTTACATCATTGGGCCGCCTCAGAAGAGGTTTTCAACCCAATGATGGGACTCAAGCGCCTCATGGAGGTTTTCACTTGAGTCCTTATTTTTTCTCTTTTTTCTTCAATGAGTGGGTGAAGTGGAAGCTAAGAAATTCTCCACTACCATCACTGTTTTATTCAAATCTTCAATAAACTCTCGCTTGGAGAGGGGTTTCTTGTAGACTTTCAACCGATGTCCATTGACAAGCATGGGGATGGCTTCATCATCAATGGTCCTAATCAAAATTGAACCATTTTCATTGCATTTCTCCACAGTGTAGGGTCCTAGCCATCTTGTCCTTAGCTTGCCTTTGAAATCCTTGTATCTTGAATCATAGAGTAGTGTCCAATATCCCTCTTGGAATTCCTTCTCCCTGATATTTTTGTCATGCCATATCTTTCTTTGAAGATGAACTACCTTTGTATGGAGAAGGGCTTGCAATCTATATTCATCCAATCCATTGAGCTGAAGTAATCTCTCCTTCTGTGCATGGCTAAGGTCTAGGTCCAGCTGAGCTGCCATCCTTAGGGTATTGAATTCAAACTCTATTGACAGCAAAGCCTTCTTCCCATAGACCAGTTCATAGGGTGTGAACCCAGTGGTGGTCTTCCATGTTGTGTTGTAGGCCCAAGTGGCCTCAACTAATCTGTCCGCCCAGTCTTTTCTGCTGTTGCTCACTACCTTAGTTAGGATCCCTTCCAATGCTCTATTAGTGACCTCCACTTGCCCATTGGCTTGTGGATGGTAAGGGGTGGAAGTCCTATGCTTGATCTTATGATGTGTAAGCAGGTCTTCAATCAGGTTGGAACTGAACAGACTGCCTTCGTCTATGACCAACTCTCTCAGATCCACCAACTTGTAAAATATGTTTTCCCTCAAAATCTCAGCTACTTTTTCCTCTGTCACTGTTTTGATTGCTTTTGTCTCCGCCCACTTTGTCAGGTAATCAATGCACACAATGATGTACTGCTTCTGCTTTGAACGGGGGTTGATAGGCCTGACAAAGTCCATGCCCCACTTCTCAAATGGCTCAAAGGTCACTTGAGGTTGCATGGGAATTTCATTCTTTGGAGTGGGTTTCCCCATCCTCTGACACCGATCACACTGGCTCGTGTATGTCCTCGCATCCTGATGAAGAGTGGGCTAGTAGTGGCCTGCTTGCAATATCTTGAAGGCATTTCTTTTTGCTGCAAAATGACCTCCACAAGGCCCATCATGATAGGTCAAGAGGATGTCAAAGACTTCCTCCTCCCTGACACATCTTCTCAAGATCTGATCTGGGCTAGTTTTGAAGAGATTGCCTCCAATCCAGGTGAAAGGGGCGTTTTTCCTTACTATCTTGCTCTTCTCTTTTGAGGATAGGTGTGGTGGTAACTGTGTTGAAACCAAGTAGTTTTCTATATCAGCAAACCATGGAGAGAGTACTGATATAGAAAATAGGTGTTCATCTAGAATTTGGTCATCCACCATTCCTTCTTCACCCACATGCAATTTTACTCTAAACAAAAAGTCAGAAACAACATTCTCTTTACCAGGCTTATCAATAATGGTCAGATCAAAGTGTTGCAGTAAAAGCAACCATCTACTAATGTGAGCATTTACATCTAGTTTGTTCATTAAATATCTAATTGCAGCATTATCAGTGTGCACAAAGGTTTGATATCCTATGATATAATGTCTGAATTTGTTTAAGGACTGCACAACAACTAGGAGTTCCTTCTCGGTCACTATATAATTTAATTCTACCTTTGACAAGTTTTTACTTATAAAGTATATGGCATAAGGTAACTTTTCATCAATTTGTCCTAAGGCTACTCCTATTGCTTTGTTCGAGGAATCTGTGTGAATGTGAAAGGGTAGCGCCCAGTTTGGGCCTTTGAGAATTGGGGCAGTCACTAGCTTGCTCTTCAACGTATCTAGGACTTCTTGATAGTTTTCTGACCATATGAACTCAACATCTTTGCCTAGGAGGCCAAACAAAGGAGAGGCTAACTTGCTGAAGTCTTTAATGAATCTCCTGCAATATCCAACTAAGCCTAGGAAGCTTCTGACATCTCTCACCTTTTGAGGAGGTGGGACCCTTTGGATGATGGCAATTTTATTGGGGTCCACTTGCAGTCCTTATTGAGATATTGCATGACCTAGCACGGTCCCTTCAGTCATCAAAAATTCACATTTTTCTAGACTGAGGGACAGGTTCATCTCAATACACTTATCTAGAACTTTTCCTAGGTTAGATAAAGCTTCCTAAAAGTCAGAGCCATAAGGAGTAAAATCATCCATGTATATTTCTACTGCATCATGAACTAGTTCAGAAAATATACTCAATACCGCTATTTGGAAAGTGGGTGGAGCGTTGCAAAAACCAAAAGGAAGGACCCGGTATACAAAGGTACCCCAAGGACAAGTGAAAGTGGTCTTATCTTGGTCTTCTGGGCTGGTTTGAATCTGATTGTACCTACTAAACCTATCTAGGAAGGAGAAATTTTTTTTCCCTACTAGACTGTCTAACACTTGATCTATGAAAGGTAAAGGAAAATGGTCCTTTTTAGTGGCTTTGTTCAATTCCTGATAGTCGACACAGATTCTCCACTTACCATTTTTTTTTGGCACTAACACCAAAGGAGAGACCCATTCACTGTCAGAGATGGGATAGATGAATCCTGCATCAAGCAATTTCTGCAGTTGTTCGTTAACAATATATTTAAGTGTTGGGTTCATCCTCCTTTGAGGCTCCCTGATTGGCTTTCAATCTTCCTTGATGTATATATGATGAGTACATACTGAAGGGTGCACTCCCTTCATCTCATTATAACTCCAGGCGAAGGCATCTAGATGTTTTCTTAGTATGTTGCTTAGCTCCTTCTCCTGGGAAGTAGATAGGGATGGATTGATTTTCAATGTTCTTTCTGGGCTGAACTCTATATGTTTAACACGGAGAGAAGTGGGGTCGGCCACACAGAGATCAGTTGAGGGGTTATTTTGGGTTTCTCTTACTATGTCTTCTAATGGTGATACACTGGGAGGTGGATTCTGAATCAAATTTTCACTCATATCATCCTCATCTTGCGATTTCCCCCCCATGGCGATTTCTAATGTACAAAGTGGTTTAGAATAAACTTCATCCTAATCCTCCTTCTCCAACCAGAGAGGTAGATCATGTTCTAGCAAGGGTTGGGCAGGATGATATAGGATTAATTGTTTGGACATGTGCACATTCATTATGGTCATGTTCCCAGCTCGGCAGCTGATGTAGGCATCGATTGTAGCCAACCAAGGTCTTCCTAGAATGAGAGGATACCCAGTGAGCTTTGCCTTTGGCTGGAGAACTAAGAAATCATCAGGGTGCTCCCAAGAATCAATGGAGACCATCACATCTCCCACAATCCCCTCAGGGGTCACTGTGGAGCAGTCTGCTAGCTACAACATTGTTGTGGTCTTCCTTAAGGAGCCTTGGAGGTTAAGTTTGAGAATTGTGTCCTTTGTAATCACATTAATGGCATCTCCCAGATCAATCAAGGTATGTGGGACCATTATGCCATTTATGTGGACATCAACTACTGGGCTTCTGGGGTCCAGATATTTTGGACAGCTTATCTACCCCAACATCAGGTCGGTCAGTTGTCCTATGACATTGATGGTTGGGGCATCTCTCTTATGCCTTCCTGGATGCCTAAAGCACTTCCATTTTATCAACCTATTGTAGATAGGCACATCTTTTATGGCCTAGAGAAGTGGTATATTCACACATAAATGTTTCAATTCTCCCAAGAGTTTAGTCTCTTCTAGGGTAGGCTGGATTGTCATGGATAGTCTTTCAGGAAAGGGTGGATTTGCTTTAGGTTCACTTTCCTCTTTATCTTCCTCAACCTCCCTGGGTGGAGGCTAGCTATATGGGAGAAATTTCCTGGATCGCAAGTTAATTTCTTGAATATCCACATCATAAGTTGGGCATGATGGTTCCCCACTATACACTTGCTGAGCCTGTCTGTTGTTCGGGTTCAGATTTGACTGGGCAGGCATTTGGGGTTGCCTTGGTGGAGCAGAAGGTAACGGTTGTGGTTGGGCAGGTGGTGGAGGCAGAAGAGTGGGAAGAGAGTTTTATTTGGGCCTCCACCCCTAATGAGATGCATTCCACTGAGGTTGCGGCTGAGCATAGTATTAAAATGAATGGGTGGTTCTTTGGGCATGATCTTGAGATGTGAAGGACCAAGGAG
Source organism: Pinus taeda (assembly GCA_000404065.3). Lineage (NCBI taxonomy): Eukaryota > Viridiplantae > Streptophyta > Pinopsida > Pinales > Pinaceae > Pinus > Pinus taeda. The sequence goes on from APFE031453063.1 coordinate 31,160, forward strand.
GAGGCGTGGACTAGGAAGGATGAGTAGGGGGGCCCCAAGAAGGTATGGAGGTGACTTGGTTGGGGTTGTAGTATGCTTGAGATGTCCCTTGCATCCCCTGCTGGTATGGTCTAGGTCCATGCGGCCTCCTTTGATTTATGTAATAGATCTGTTCAGTGACTCCTTCGGCCCCTTGGTATACAACTTTAAGTTCGGGCAAGGAAGGGCACTTATCTGTAGAATGATCTTCTTCACATACTGAACAGAGCTCTATAGAGTTCATTGGGCATTCATTCCTAGGATGCCTCCTGGTGCATCTAGGGCAAAAAATGGCCAAAGCCCTCTCTGCTTCCTCTTGTTTTCTTTTGGTATGTAGGGTATCCATTTGCATGGCAAGAGTCTGCAGCATCTCATTCTTAAATTCTTCCATAATGTTTCCAATTTCATATTTAATGGATGAATTGGAAGAAGAGGTACTGGCTATGGGTTGACTCCCCCTACCTTTCTTTGTGGCTACTCTAGAATGGTTTCTAAAAACAGTCTTTATGTCCTCATAGGATAGTTGGTAGATGTCTCCCCCAGCCAGTAGATGGAGGATGTCTAAAAGGCCATCCCAAATTCCCCTAACCAGAACCAACTTCAAAGACTTAGGGTCAAGTGTACACCTGGCCCTTTTGTAACTGAGCTAGAACCTCTTTTCATAGTATTCTAGGGACTCATCACTTCCTGTGGTCATTCGAAAGATTTCTTCTTCAGTATCTTTTAACCAACAATAGTCTCGATACTTGTTGTTAAAGGCCTACTGCATTTGAGCCCAATTTGTGATGCTATTGTCAGGTAATCCCATGAACCAGCACAGTGCTGCGTCCTTGAGATTAGAAGGGAAGAGTTTCAACTTTTGCTCGTCTTCTGCATAGTCATAAGTTCGACAGATGATAGCAAACTCGAACAAGAAGGTGTCCAGATCTTCTGTAGTTAGACCATGGAAGTGAGGTAGGGTTGAAGGACTTATATTCTTCATTTTGGTGTCCCCATTGGTCTCCCGAATGGGGAAGGTACCTTCTATTCTCTCTCCATTTCCCCTAGCATTTCTGTTTTCAACCATTGGCTCCAGAGGAATGTTTTCTTCTTCTTATTCCCCTATAGGTTATTCAAATATGTCTGGATGTTCACCTAAGGGTTCTTCTTGATTGCAGCCACCAAAGAAGAGAGAAGGTTGGTTGTGTGAAGCAGTGGGGGTGTTGGGAAAGAATTTGCCTAAGTTATCTCTACTCCTACGAGGCATGAAAGGAAATATTTTTGGTTGGTTTTTTGTTTCTTTTTCCCCACACTGAAAGTACCTGTAGAAACTGAACTTGTGATTGAAAAAAATAGATTGCAACTAGCTGAAATTAACTTGTTGAATGGAAATTTGTAGAATTGAAAAGGAAAGTAAGGAAATTTAGAACTGAAAGAAAAGAAATGACTAGTCTACTTTTGCCGAAATAAACTATTAGCATAATGTTGCAATAGGAAATAGAAGAAAGCAGTAATCATAGAATACTCTGACGCTTCCCTGGCAATGGTGCCAAAAAGTGGTGAGTGCCAGTATTGCAACAAGAATGCTGCAACTCTTGGGCTGCCAACTTTACTTTTATTAACCTGGTAGTTCATAACAAACTTGGAAGCGTTGGTGCTATATGCACAAGTACTAGTTCTCACTGCAGGTTGTCACTTGCTCAACCAACGCGAGATCAATAGGAGCTCAAGACAACTTCTATAGATTTTACAAGAAGCTCTATGTGTGATGAAAGGAAAGAAATGTTACTCTACAGATGCTATTCTAACTGCAGAAAGGTGAAAGACTGGAATGTAAAGCAAAACCTAGTAAACCCTAATTAACAAGCTAATTCTACTTTTGCCAAAAACACTATGAAAACCATGAAATAAATGCTATTACCTACTCAAGGAAGTAAACAACATCTAACCATGCTATTTCTAGAAGTAAATAAGCAAAAAACATATTTTTGGATTTTTATGTGTTTTTATGTGAATTTAACAAGCATCTAATTTATTGTGTGTGAGTGTGGCAGCGAACAGGTGGCGTTAGAGGGTGGTTTTGGAGCTTGGGAGGATGTAGGATGGTGTGGATGGGTCCTATGAGGTCTTAGGTGGCCTTCTGGAGGCTTTTCCCACACTCGGCCTTCAAAAGAAAGCCTACAGGAAAAACTACAGGAGGACACAGGAAAACTACAGGAGGAAAACAGGGAAACTACATGAGGCCTACAGAAGGAGGCCAAGAGCAATTTTCGATGTTTTGAGAGTGTGAGAGTGGGTGGAAAAGGTGGATGAAGGTTGGAATGAGGTGTTAGGGTGCCTCCTAAGGTCTACCATGAATCACCATGAGAGAGAAAGATGATTGGGTTTGCTCAAGGAGAGAGGAAAAAGTTCTATGAAAAATGAAGGAAACCAGGGCAGAATTGAGGTGAGGTTTGGGAGACCTATAGGGCATGGATCAGATGGAGGTTGTGATTGTTGGTAAGCTAGCTTGCTGCTAGAAGAGATATCCTACATAGAAACTGACAGTCAACCAAGAAAATCAAGCAACCAATGAAATGACTGCATCCTAGGAAAAATAGAGTTTTGCATTAAAATGGCCTAAACTATGATGTATAAAAGGAAATGCTGGGAAATGCTGTAAGAAAGGAAAGCATGCAAAAGGAATTGTAAATCAAGAAGTGAACATGATAAATAATATCTAAAGCAAAGCAAAACTGGACTATCAACCTGCTAAAGAGCTACAAACACTAGAAGTCCTAGGAATAAGGAAAATTTGTGTTTTTGGGGCAGCAAGAGAGTCTTTGCCTCAAATCATGGTCCCAAAGGGACGCAAAGAGGCCAAGAAACTATTGCTAGCCTTTTGAATATTCTCTAAGCACTGCTTAACCTGCTACAGGAAGCACAAATGGAAGCAAGCTACTAAATCATCAAAAGCAACCTATTCTGAACCATAAGAGAAATACATCTAACAACAAACTAATCTACAAACTGAAGTAAAGCATACAAATACAAGTAAAGAGAAGCTTGGCTGCTTGGATTGGGCCCTAACCCAAGAGCTTCAGCCCTTTGAGGTAACTCAGTGCTATCTCAAAAGGGATTCCATCTTCATTATCAAAAAATAGTAAGATTACATAAAACTGTCATAAAATAGTAAGCTCGAAATTTGAGCAGAGTTAACCCAAGCATATACATCTGAAGCTACCAACAAATTCCTTAAAATCAAGGAGGCTCTACTCCCAAAACTTGAGATAGCTCTCAATCATCTTCCACTTGCTCGGCTTCCTTCTAGTGCATGACTCGGCTACTTGTACTCCGAGCTTAATAAAGGGGAATTCGAAGTGAGGAGCAATAAATGAGGGGGATTCCCTCCTATAAGTCCTCTCCTCTGTCTACTTTGAGTTATTGTTGCAGTTTGACCACTAGATCTTTGACTTTGACCTCAAAATCCATCAATAATTTGCATTAAAAACATGTTAGACCACATGGCATAATAACTAACTCAACTCACCCTATAAGCATAAATATAATCAGAAAATCATACAATAAGCTAAGAGAATGGTTGATTTGACTAGGTTAGGAGGTAAAATGAGCCCATATAATTACCCATTTATGAGGCTCATCAATTGATGCCTAGAATATGATCCATCCTTTTAACCATTACCATGCGTTGCTCACAGATAGCCACACAATGGTCAAATGCATCACAAAAGTATAAGGATACATATTCCACAAATAGTCAAAATTTCTATTAATTGGAAAATTCCCATGAGATTTATACCTTTCTCTTAGCTGCAGCTTTGATGATGTGGGGTGGACAATGACATGCAAGGTCCTTTAAAGCATTCATCTCACTTGAGAGACAAATGAACATTGTCACTACCATCTTGGTGCAACATATCATCCTCAGATAATTATTGTGCCCCAAACCGTTTAGAGCATTCTCCAAACTCCCTTTGACCATATCCCAATCCTTGGTACATTGGTCTCTCTTGCACCATGATTGTATTGGTGATCCATTGGCCATTTATGTTGAGGCCTCCTCCTTCATAACCCTTTTTAAAAGCAGCTTCATACGAATTCCTTTGGTATGTTGCTCAAATGCTACAAAACAGGCGTTATGAACATAAACAAAAGGAATTGTACTTGAAATGCTTATTACCTCCTTGAAATTGTCATTCATCTTTTCAACTTTTTATGGTGATGACGACATTGCAGATGACTCTAGCCACCCACTTTAACCAATTGGTATATGATGAGAATCTTGGAGATGCTTGGAAAATGCACATGTATCATTTTCCTCATATGGTCCACAACTACTGTGTGAACCATGCCCACATATTGGTTTCATTTTGGAGATGTCTTTTGTTGTCACAGGAGTGGAACTTTGAGCAACTTGTTCCTCAAGCACATGTTGCAACTTAAGGCAAAGATGTCTCTTCTCCTCTTCATCAATTTCTAGCATTCTTCTAAACTCAATGTTCTCCATACGAATAACTAAATTCATCTCCTCTAGCTCTTGGAGACTCTTCTTGCCCATTCTTGCAACTTGATCAAACGAGGCTTTGATTCCAATTTGATCTAAAAATGGAGGATGAGATATATTTGGTTTGACAACCCAACCCCTCCTCCCATATATGCGCCCAATTAAACTTTAAATCATAATTCAACCATATGAATATTAAGACCCACTGTGAGGCCTAGTGGTAAGGCGCTATAGTGTTGGATGAGAGGTCATGTTTGAACCCTGCTGAGGCTATCTCGCCCATATCAAAATTTTACCCAGCCACGGGGTGCCACATGGCTGCCTCTGATTGGGCCACATGGCACACCCTCATTGGCTACCACAAACAAACGAACCAATCACAATGAGCCAACTCACCCAGTACAAGGATTCCACTTCGCAGATCCTCATTGGCTTGTACCTAACCAATCAACCTGGATGATGTCAGATGTACGTAAGCCTAGTCAGCTACCCAATCAGAAACCCTACTCATTTTTTTGTTGTTGGGCCAAATGATCATAACGTGATAACTTGAGCATATGGCGTTAGATTGAGGTGAAACAAACGTCTTTGGATTCATAACAACGAGTACTTCAACATGACATTGGTTTCAAGACTTTCTAGAATCTTTCATTTTGAGCTAAAATTTGATCACCTAATCATATTTATTCTAGAAAATTTAAACCACATCACCATGTGCATCATACAAACCAACCCCTGATGACTACCCTTTATCTTGCAATTGTTTCATTGATTTTTCAACCTCCAGCCGATAATTCTTATTGAATTTCAACTCTTTTTCAAATTAAAAACATATTTATTTTCTCATCTAAAATGGAATCCCTACTAACTAGGCACCATAGCTTTATTATTACAAGTTAAAAAAATTAAATTTTCTATGTTTGGGATCAGATTTTGACCTTGTCACTTTTGGAATCGACACTTAATCCATAGAACCAAAGACTATTTTAAGTGAATCACTTGCAATTTTCTATCAACCAAAGCTTCCTTTGATGTAACATCCTACATAGCTTTTGTAGGACTCATGTTCATCAAGTATGCTACATTTTGTACGACCTTGATACAATATTTATTTGGAATTATCCTTCCCTATAATATGCATCTAGCTATTTCAACAACTAGCATTTTTCTTCTCACCCACATTTTGTTAGGGTGTTTATGGTGCAAAAACCTATCTTTGGATACCTTCCTTCTTGCAAAAATTGGGTCTCTTTAAAGAAATATGCCCCTTCATTACCTAAATAGAAGGCATTTACAATCTTGTTTGTTTCTTTACTATTGTTGCCTTAAACACCTGAAATTCAATGCAATTATTAGATTTCATCTTAAAAAGTGAACCTACATCTTGTTATAAATAGAAAGGCTTTGAAAAAATTATGTGATTAGATTAAGAACTGAATGAAGCAATAATCACACATCGTAAGAAAGATGAACCAAGTACACATCAAGGTTGTAACTACTTAATGTGTGCTTAACATATTAAAATCTAAACAAGTAATGATTATGTACCATAATAATGGTAACTCAATACACAAGATATGTGTCAATATAACTAGTACCCTTAAGATATATCACTCAAATCTATTTATTCCAATGTGGACCCTAAATAACAAAAAGTTTCCCAAAAGTCATAGCTCCAATAGATAAAGTACCCCTTGAAGGTGCATAATAGAGAGTTGTTTGTTTTAATACTAAATGGTATGAACCCAATACACAATTAAAAAAATGATAAAGCTCCATACACAATATTAACCCAATGTTAATGGGAGCATTTCTCTCAAAAGTATTATTATGAAGAATTACACAATAATTCCTTTGATATTAGAACTCCAAAGAATCCAAATACATCCAAGTAGAATAATTATAAACCAAAATATAGTTACTCTAATCATCCTTATATATACTAATTCTCACTCATTTCCCATGTAGGGCCTGTTACCCACCACTTGTGGGTGAGACCCATAGGAGAAAACATTTCTCTTATATGGTCCTAAGCCAACAATCAACATCCCCTTACAACCACCAAATAGCTCGATGTGCCACTACTCTTCCACCTAAGCTGGCCATTTGGTCCCTCGAACATCTGTTATGATCATATGTTTGAAACTGGATTTCCCGTCCCCGAAGGTATGGTGTTTCATTGTGTATTTGGGTAATTTTGTTTACTTATCATGGACATTTTTGGGCATGGAATAGTGGGGGGATTTGGTGGAAAGAGTAGGTTTGGTTTGTACTCGTCTCCTCTATCCAATTTGATGGTTAGCCTAGTATCCTAGTCCTCTTGGATATCTTTTATTGGCTACTAGCTTTAGGGGTGGCACTACATGGGAAAACATGATTTTGGTTGCATGTCCCACTTCCTGGCACCATATACATCACTCCCCTCCACCCATTATAACACCACTCACCATATTTCCCTTCCAAGTCCACATTTTTCCATTGGATCCACAAGGAGTTAGCCTCCCCCTCCCCTTGTCCACTCTTTGGGTTGGGCTTGGAACAATGCCCCTAAGGTTGATGCAGCTAACAGAAAAATAAAAATAAAAATCATAATTTGGAAACTCTCAATAGGAAACGTACCATAAAATGCAAAATATGGCCGGGAGATAAACATTTAGCATGTGGAAAAAACCTAAAGATGACGTCTACCCCTTCCATTATGGCCATCACCCTGGTTCCTAGGGTCTCTCATATTGACCCTTTCATCATTAAGGAACCCATGATTGTCCCAACCCCCAGTGGACGATGAACTGCCCCACCTTAGAGGGGGTATCCACTGTTATATCTTTCACGTCATGATCTTATCCCCTCAATCCCCGAGAAGTTATAAAAGAAAAATCAATAAAAGGAAAAAGTCATATGAAGACGGGTGGAAAAACAAAGGTTGGGCAACTCATGTACCACAATTTCTTCTTCTTGCATTCATACACCCAAATATGTGCTTCCCTATTATGGCTACCCTTGTATTGTGGCATGCGGCTTGGAGCATTCCCTTGATGCCCTATTCCATTCCATCATTATATCACATTCCACCAACCACTTGATGGATGTACCATGGACATATCACCCCCTTTAGAGGTAGAAGCCACTTAATAGGGTCCTTGGTTAAACCCCCTTATGGAGCTTGGAGACACTTGTACATGCTAAAGCCCACTATGGAGGGGCATGCCATTATGAAGTTTCCACTTGATTCCACGATTTGTAAGCCATTTTACTCAATTACTGTAATGATTTTTTGTACTGGAAGGCGAGGAGATGCATTGGATCTTATATAGGATTGCAAGTGGGTCTCCATTTAGGGTTTGGTCTCCCTATATAGGGTCCAAGCCCTTAAAAGGGTTATATTGGCACTTGTAGGGTGATCATTGAGAGACATGGGCCTCCACCATAGCATATAGCAGATTGCTACTTCATGGATCCCTTAGCATCATTCATTGATTGCTCGTGTTCCACCTTTTGGATGAGGATGATGCACTTGGACATGCCTAGTCAGCTTCACACTTGCATCACACACTTTGAAGATGTTCTAGGACCCATATGATAATGTGTCTCACCATGGGAGATAGAGGGAGGGTGTAAAAGCATTAAAAATCCTCTCGGAGACCCATGAGGATGTCATTATGCCCCCACGCCCACTTGGGGACACCACATTTGATTTGCTTGCATATCATGGGGCCACTCGCTTGATCATTATGTTTGGATCCTATTCGCTCACCTTAACGCACTTTGGACTCCACTATGCATTTTCAACAACCCAACAACTCATTGTATCTACTATTTTTCCCTCTTAAGAGGCTTATCTTTGTATTATGGAGATATCTTGGTGGGCTTGTCACCAACACCCCATTCCTCATTCTCCTTTAATTTGATCCCTTAGAGGAAATTACAAAGGAAATATTAGATTAGGGTTTGTTTGTAAAGTAAAAAATATTATATGATAACTTGTCAAACTTGAAATTGACTAAATACAGGTCAACTCTTATTACATGTAAAATGTTGCGTGAGATTGGAATACTCACAAAACTAAAATTCCAACTCTTATCATGTGTAAAATGTTGCATGAAATTGGAACACTTACAAAACTAAAATGTTTTTTAAATAATTAATTTGGTGTGAGATCAGTTTTATCAAAGTAAAAAATAATTAATATTTCATATATAAATTGAGTATATTGTTATCATACTTAAAAACATTTTTGTATGGGTTAAATTTTCTCAAATTTAAAAAAATAAGTATTTCTAATATACAAACCAGCATAGATTCATCTTAACTCTTTATATACCAAGTGCTCAAAGGGATCAAATAAATTAAAGATGAAAAAAAATGCAAAACTTGATAAGAGATTAAGAGATTTGATCCCTCTTGATGCTTTGTAGATCCAAAATTAAGATGGATCTATGCTAGTTATGCCAAGTTTTGGTGGTTCTATTATACTTTTTATATGTCACCTTAGTATAGAATTTACCGATGGTAGTGGACAAGGTTGTAGTAAAATTATGATAGAGGTGTTCAATGTTATCCTTATAAGTTAAAAAGTATAAATCCCCTTTTAATCGTTTAAGAAGAGATTCATTTTACTTTTTCCAAATAGTAGGTTCCTTTGGCTATCATAATTCTCTTGCATGTGGCTAATGTGCATGCAAAATTTTAGAGTTAAATATGAAGGTCTTTGATCATAATCAAACTCATGGTCATTTAAGAGGTCGAAATTTACAATTTGGTTAGAGAAAAGGATATCATATATCACATAATAGACGATACTACCATCAATCCCATGAATAAAAGTCATCTTGTTGGAATTTGGCGACTTGGTTATGCCATTACAAATTATAAGGTCTTGGGAACTACAAAAAACTTTTTGTAAGTTGATATTGTATTACCTCTGACATCCTTGTAGGTTTTAACCCCATACAGAAATTACCTGCATATGAATTCTAAATCACATGAAAAATAAAAATGCGAGAGCATAACACATAAAACACATATACACAGAGATTTCCCGTTGGATCCCAAAACCGGGACTACCAGCTTGATTTTTCATTATGTTCCTTTCAATGTTACAATACATATTTATACATGCCGAAGAATCCAATACCATGGACCGAAAACCAGCATGTCCAAAACCATGGACCGAAAACCATCGCATCCAAAAAACATGTGCGAAAATCATGCACAAAACCATAGGTGGGTCCGCCCAACCTAACATAGGGTCCAAAACCAAAATTTTGGACCCCATAAAGTGGGGTTATGGGTACCCCTCAAAACCCATGTTAACTATGTGGAAAGAATATAACACAACCCAACAATCTCCCACTTGTTGTTTTCTTTCCACAGGGGGCCACAGGAGAGCTTAGTCATTTTTCCAGCCCTGAAACACCCATTGTTTCTCTACACCAAGAGAACTTCTCAGAGCTCACAGATTTTGTCAATGCATCTGCAGTATTCTTCAAAGTGTCCACCTTTACCAGCAACACCTTTTTGTCTTCTATCATATCCCTCACAAAGTGATACTGAACATCAATGTGCTTTTGTCTTTGAATAATAAGCAGGGTTCTTTGCCAAGAAAATTACACTTTGGCTGTCACAATCTATCCTTATAGCTCCTTGTACTAACCCCATACTTGAACACAATCTCTGCAAACCAAACTGCTTCCTTGCTTGCATGAGTGGCTGCCATGTATTCTGCCTCTGTAGTTGATAGTGCCACTACAGATTGTTTCTTACTCATCCAACTGACTGCACCTCCAAATAGGTTAAACACATACCCACTTGGAGATCTTCTCTGATCCAAATCTCCAGCCCAGTCTGCATCACCAAAGCCACGAATATCCAACACTCTGTCCAATCCTGGTCTTCCTTGGTAGCACAAACCATAATTACTAGTGCCACGCAAATACCTGAAAACCCGCTTCACTGTTGTCTAGTGCTCCTTCCCTGGTTTTGACATAAACCTGC
>APFE031453063.1:44858-63540 GCA_000404065.3 Pinus taeda
GCTGCTTGCCATCTTCTTTCACCACTAGAATCGATCTCGCAGATCTCCCACTGAACAGGGTCTACCACAGGCCCGAGCGAAACCCCTTAGCAACAAAGGCGTCCCCTTGAAGCCAAAACAACTCTTATACCAAATGTAGGTTTTAACCCTGTACAGAAATTACCTGCATACGAATTCTAAATCACAGGAAAGATAAAAAATGCGAGAGCATAACACATAAAACACATATACACAGAGATTTCCCACTGGATCTCAAAACCGAGACTACCAGCTTGATTTTTCATTATATTCCTTTCAATGTTACAATACATATTTATACATGCTGAAGCATCCAATACCATGGACCGAAAACCATCGCGTCCAAAAACCATGGACCGAAAACCATCGCGTCCAAAAAACATGTGCGAAAATCATGCACAAAACCATAGGTGGGTCCGCCCAACCTAACATAGGGTCCAAAACCAAAATTTTCCGGGGCGCTGCCCCGGACCCCATAAAGTGGGGTTACGGGTACCCCTCAAACCCCCTGTTAACAATGTGGAAAGAATATAACACAACCCAACAATGCCAACTACATCACTAATATGTCATGAAAAGCATGATGCCAAATATACAGAAAATTTAGCCTTACTCCACCACCTTAACAATTGAATATGTTAGCCAATACCAAAATATACAGAGTATCACCAAAAATAAACATTGCTAAGCATAACATCAAACTATAGAAAACCACATACTAGAAAGAGAATAGTATAACAAATATCAACTTAAGAGTTGGATGAGGTCATGGGAGCTAGGCCCGAGAACTAGTTCTAGCCAGTGTAGAAGGCTTGCAGTCACATTGGAGATGACTCTACAAGTGTGCTAAGTGCACATCCAATCTCTCCTTTTAAGACCAATGACAAAATTGAATCCTCCAAACTCCATTTAGGAATGAGATGATATCATTCCTATATTCATGATTCTCCTTTAAGAATCAATTGAGAAGGGTCTTCAACTTCCAATACAAGGTAACAAACTGCATGTGTTGATTCCTTCATCCCCTAGTGTGACTAGGATTAGGTAACCAATGAGGGACCTCTGTTATGAGTTATGTATCTGAAAATGCTTGTCGATCCTAAGCCACACATGTCTTCAACTAATGAATTTCCTCCTGGGTACTAGTAGAGGTTGTTGAGTGGTACCTTATTGTCACGTCTTGGGCTTGGGATTGAGCATGAAACCGACCATGCTGGTTGCGCCCACCTCTCCCAGTAGGTCCTCTCCTACAACACATACATTGTCTAGGCATACTAAATAAAATCAAGTGTACCTAGGAATAACTCTAATACCCACTCCGAATATGATCCTAAAAGACCCAACAATCCATAGCCATGTCACCAGTTAGGGGGCAAGACAAACCACAGAGTAGGCACCCCTCCTCCCACGGGGTCTCAACGATAACAAACACAACAATAAGCGACTTTGATTGAAATCCGATTGCATATTTGACAACAAAACAACCACTTAAAAGTCCCTAGTTGAGGGGATGAGAAATCAATGTATTAAAACAAATCCCAAACTTTAGAGAGAAGATGTACCCTAGTTTATAACTCAGAAAACAGACAAATAGCAAGATTAAATAGGCAAACCCAACTTAAAATAGAGCACAATAAACTATAAAGGAGTTACATACAAAATCAATACCTCTGCGAAATGAAACCTTAAAATAGAAAGGAGCGTGACCAAAACTAATACTTGGAAGTTATTACATCAATGCACCAACATTTCCACAAGACAAGACTAAACTTGCTTAGGAAGATCAACTACAAAGTCCCCTGAAACATATTGGAGGTGTCGTGATAAATCCCTCCATTGATCCCTTAATGATCGAAACATGCTAACACAAAAGTCAACAGTAACCACAATCTCCCAGCCATTACCCTCCATCTCCCATAGAAAGAATTTCCACGAACAATCGTGAAGTCTTACTTCAAGCCCACTGCAAGCCAATGAGCTCCCCATAGGAAAAATTATAATAACATCCCATATAATTATCAATCTGATCCCAACTTCTAAAATTTATGAGTAGACTAGGGGAAAGTTTCCTCCCACCTATGGCAGGGGTGTGCTCCCTTTGAATCTTAAATAAATTCCTCTACACAAAACCATCACACTCCAAAGAAAATAATGCTTCCAAACTGGTCATACATGTGAATTAATGCTTTGTGTGCACACTACCATGGATGGGTAAGTGATCAGGTGCTCAGTATTATGCTCAAAAATAAAAGTGTCAAAATCTTCTCAAAAGCAACTTCAGAATTAAGAGCTCATCATTTTGAATCCAACATTGTGAATGACACTCAAAACCGAGTTCGTATGTAGAAGTTAGAGAAAGTCAAAGTTCAAGTTTGACTTTCCTACATGGTAGGATTGGGATGATGTGGCAAGTATTCAGTGAATAAGGAGGCGCCAAGTGGCAACCTTCCATTGGCCCTTGCAAATTGCATATCATAGTGGTAAGTGTTTCAGTGTTACAAATCGGCCCCTAGGAGGTTAAGGGTTGTGATGTGATGAGGCCATCGCAAATCACAATCACAATCGGTGAAGAGGAGAACAAAATAGGGAATCAGCCCTGACCCCAACAAGGTTAACAATGCGATGTGATGCGATCACATATCGCAATCGCAACAATAACAGGAATTGGTCCCAGTGCAATTTAAGTCCCGAATACGAAAGACCCCGGATGCAACAACATTATATGTTACAGTTTAATACTCTAGCGGATTCGCGATATCGCAATCACAACATTTCGCCAAGTAAACAAGACCTTGTGACCGCGCAAACTCGCCGATTGCAATGAGTGGGAGGATTCCGAATGCTGAGTTTTATAGGTTCCGTTTAATATCCTATCGAGTCTGTAACCCCACATCGCAAGATTTTGTAGTGATAAGAGCCCGCAACTTAGCCAATTGCGATTGTGATATGAATGACATGATATGGCCCATGGTGCAGTGAAATGTTCGCTTCCTTAGCAAATTTTGGAGCAGAAAAGGGGTTTTGGTCAGTTTTGGAGCATTTTTTGGAATAGTTAGTGGAGAAACTGGGAGAATTCATAACTTCTTTAGTTTTTATCCAAATTGGATGCAAAAAAGTGGCTAGATAGCCATTTTGTAGTATTTTGAACTCATGCAGACAAGTTTTAGAGGCATCTGAGCATTGTAAACACACTTTTGATGTAATTTGAGAATAATAGAGAGGGCCAAGCCATTGTAAGTTTGACCAAGGAGAAGTATCCTAGGAGGGGTGAACTCCTTTATCATGTGCTTGTTGTCTATTGTATATTGATGTTCATTGTTATATTGTTGTTGTTCATCATATGTTTTTTTTTTATGTTAAATTGTTTATAACATTTACATAAGAAACTCTCATGGGAATCTGTTAATTGCAAAAGTTTTTGAATCCTTAAGCACTTGAAAAGCAAATGATAAGCATATTGGGTTTATTTCTGAATGGGAAATTAGCACAACATTACTAATCTGCTCCAATTCAGATCAAGTTGGTATCAAAGCACTGGTTTTGCTTACTAGATTTTCTTTGTGAAAGAAGGATTTAATTGTTTGCAAGTTTATGTCATGCTCAAAAGAGGTGAAGGAAATCTGGTTGAAAGCCTTGAAATTGGGTCAAAGGGAAGAAGAGAAAGGTTTCCAAATTCTTCTACACCAATTTAGCCTCAAGTTGCAGAAGTTGCAATTGAGATTCCAACACCAGTACAACCTCAAGTTGTAGTTGAGTATTTAGAGACCATGTCTCATGAAGGAGAACCTATCATGACAGAAGATGAGAAGAAATTCAGAAAGGCTTTCTTTGATATGACAAAGATGGTTAAGGTACTCTATGAAGAGAGGAATGACATATTGCAAGGAGAAAGGTCCAAGCCTCCTAATGGAGAAGGCTCTTCAGGAGGAGGTAATGGGAAAGGAGGCAAACCTCCACCATCTCCACCATCTTCTTCATCTTCTTCTTCGAAAGCATCTTCACACTCTTCCACAAATACCACTGTTACTCATACTCATCATCATTCTTCAAAAGGGGTTGGTAAATCACCTTTAATGAAGCTTGATGTTAAATTTGAGTTGCCTATGTACAATGAAGAAGTTAATGCAGAGAAGCTAGATAACTGGATTCATCAGTTGGAGGTGCATTGTAGAATTAAGAACCTTCAAGAGGATGATATCAAGATTCAGTTGGATTCATTGAGAATGGAGGGTGCAACACTTGTATGGTGGGAAGCAAGGACTCAAGATGAGATCAAAAAACATGGTAAGACCTCTATTTCTTGGTCTGATTTCATTGGTGCTATAAAAATACAGTTCTACCCTTTAGCTCATATGCAAAAATCCATTATGAATTGGAAAAATTTCAAATAGTTGAAAGGTCAAAATGTGCAAGAGTAATGTCAAAGTGCTACTCCCACCCCGTACAGATCGTCAAAAGCAAGCACTATGTAAACCAATAAAAAATGTGACGCTGGAAACAAAGATGCAAGCGACGCCTGACCATCATTGAGCAAACGCTACGCTCCGAGCTAAGATAGATCACATCCTTTCTCCAGCTTTATCCAACGCCTCCCATGGGATCAAAACCATACTCCGTGAAGAGTTTGTCTTCTTATAGCTGACTTGAATGCTGCTTCAATAAGACCCATTCCGTCCCGATTCTAACGTCCAATGGGAAGTCAAAAGTGCATGTCGTTCCCCAGACAAGAAATCGAAAGCGCACGTCAGCCAATGCCAATAGAAAACGTGAGCTACAACATGTGGAGAGACAAGCGTGTGGGTCAGACTTAGTCCATAATAATGTTTGTAGAGAAAGTGACTGGGCTGGGCGATCCATCCTGAGACACACTATATAAGGTCAATCAGAATAAATAAAGCATATGTCACCCTTTGGGTGGGACCATCATAAGAAAGACAGGCAACTTTGAACCATCATCGATCATTAGGAAGCACAGCACTACGGATAATTCATCACCCCACTGGAAATAAAGGTCCCGGAGGGGCTTGCGTTTCCTAGTGCAAGGAAATAACTCACCCATATTCCCAATACACGCCATCCGTACAATGTGCATCTATAGTCACCCAGCCAACTTGTATGTCTCAGTCCCAATCAATCTATGTTATTATATACTCAAGAGTTTAGGAAAAGAGCTCTAATGCTAGGAGTAGACTTAGAGTCACAAGATACCTTGTTGAAATACATAGGAGGGTTGCATAGCTATCTTCAACATACTATTATTATATTCAGTCCCACGAATCTTGATGAGGTTTGCGTTCAAGCTACACACCTCGAAGCAAGAGGGAAAAATATACAGGAAGAAGGTATGAAGTATAAAGGAAAGCATAAGAAAAATGCTTCTGTTAAGAAAGAAGGGGAGAAACTCCTGTGCAAGAATTGTTTCAAGGAAGGACATGATGAAGCGCATTGTTGGAAGCTTCATCTAGAATTACGACTGAATAAATTCAACAATAAAGGGAAATAAAATACCAATGTTGTTGCACAACAAGACTTGGGTTCAGACTCAGGGGATGAAACAAAAATTGCAGCCACAGTCACCAAAGGAAAAGTCGTGGCAAAAGCAAGAAAAGAGATCAGCAAAGAGGAAATCGTAGAAGGTACCAATGCAACAAATAATACCCACATGGTTTCAAATGAGGAAAACAAAATAGAGCTATTCCATATCCAAGTCATTTCCAAACATATGAAAATCGTTACGTTGTTTGACAGTGGATCACAAGCCAACTTAATTTCTATGGATTTGGTTAAGAAAATGAATCTGGAAACCATGCCCCATCACAAACCGTATCCATTGGGATGGATAACCAAGGATGCTAATTTACAGGTCACACATAAATTTATTTTCAGGTTTGCAATCACTGCTAATTTCATTGATGAAGTTGAATTAGATGTTGTGCCTTTAGATATCTCAGGAATTGTGTTGGGAAGTCTATATTTGTATGACAGGAAGGTTGTTTTCCATAGATTTGAGAACAAATCATTTGTTGAAAAACGGAGTGGAGTGCATTGTGAGAGCCCATCATAGGAAACTTAATCTATCTTTGGAAAGCACGGGTGAAATGAAATGACTTGTTAATTCCAATAAGAGTCTCGTGCTCCTTACGATCAAGCAAAAGAATGACACGAAGCAAGAATACTTTGAAGGCAATGATATGAAGCTAAAATTTTAATTGGTTGATGTGATCAATAAATATGGGTACATGTTTCAAGAACCAAAGGGACTATCGCTAAAAGGAGGAATTTAGCATGAAATTCAGCTACAATAGGACTGTCCACTCCTAAACATTGGTATGTATCGAATGTCAATTCTGGAATGTTTAGAAATTAAAAAACAAGTCGAGGAATTATTATATAAGGTAGTATTTCATCCTTCTACTTCACCATGTGGTTCACCAATTGTATTGGTGCCCAAGAAATATGGAACCTGGCACATGTGTGCAGATTATCAAGATTTAAATAGGATCACAATAAATAATCTATACCCATTGCCCAGAATAGATGATTTTCTAGATCAGTTGAGAAATGCAAAGTATTTTACTAAAATAGACTTGAGAAGTGGATATCATCAAGTTAGAATAGTTGAGGAGGACATATGGAAGACTGCTTTTAAAACCAAACATGAATTGTTTGAGTGGCTGGTTATGCCTTTTGGTCTTTGTAATGATCCAACTAAATTCATGAGAGTTATGAATGATGTTTTAAGATCATTTCTTGATGAGTTTGTAATTGTCTATTTAGATGATATTTTGATATTTAAAAAATCACGAGAAGAGCATGTCAAGCATGTTAGGAAAGTGTTGGATGTCTTGAGAAAAGAACAATTATTTATAAATATGTCTGAATGTGAATACGTGCAAACTTCTTTAGTGTATTTGGGCCACATAGTTGGAGAAGGTGATCCCTCTAAAGTTTCGGTCATTGTGAATTGGCCAATACCAAAATCAGTCACAAAAGTAAGGATTTTTTTAGGAGCAACGCAGTACTAGAGGAAGTTCATTGCCAATTTCTTCTCCGTAGTAGCTCCACTACATGCGTTTACCTGCATGAAGGTTGTTTTCCAATGGGGAGGGAAACAATAAAAAGCATTTGATGCTTTGAAACAAAATATCAGTTGAGCCCCAATTTTGGCATTGTCATATTTGAAACAACCCTTTGAAATACAGACAGATGCAAGTGACTATGCCATGGGTGTTGTTCTTTTACATCATGGTAAGCCCATTTCATTTCATTCTAAAATTTGTAATGGTGTTGTTATAAACTATCCTACATATGATAAAGAGATTTACGCATTGTTACAAAGTGTGAAGAAATGGAAGCATTATTTGATGGGAAAAGAAACCATTATTCACACTGATCATCAGCCTCTTCAATATCTGCAATCTCAAACTGAAGTGAAACAGTCAAGGCACTTTCGTTGGATGGGATTTTTACAACAATTCCACTTGGTAATTAGGTACAAGAAAGGTATATATAACAGAGTTGTTGATATGATTTCTAGACTGATTGTAAATGTAGCCATTTTACTCAAGAATAATTATGTTTTGCCTGAAAGTTATGTTGAACAATATGCACAAGATGTTGACTTTCAAGAGGTATATTTAAACTTGAGTCAAGGCCACCAAGTTGAGGAATTAGACTACTATGTACATGATAATCTATTGTATCATTTGGGAAAACTTTGTGTTCCACAAGGAGAGAGAGTAAATGTCACAAGGGAAGCGCACACTTCTCTTATTGTTGGACATTTCGATGTAAGTAAAATAGTGAAAAATCTTCAGAGGTATTTTTACTAGCCTCGTATGCTTGAAAGTGTGTCACATTTTATCAAAGGTTGTTCATTGTGTGCAGTCAGTAGGACTAGTAATAGGAAACTAGGATTGTACACACCACTTCTAGTGCCTTCAAGACCATGGGAAAGTGTTTCTATGGATTTTATAGGAGGTCTTCCTTTGTCAAGGAAAGATCACGATTATTTGTATGTAGTTGTGGATAGGTTCAGCAAGATGTGCATATTAATGACTTGTAAAAATAAAATTACAATTGAACAAACAACTCAACTTTTCTTTCAAAATGTATGGGTCAATTTTGGATTGCCTACTTCTATTCTAGGTGATCGTGAGTCTTGATTTGTTGGGAAATTTTGGTCAATTTTATGGAACTTGATGGACACCAAATTGAATAAATGTACAACCTTTCATTTGCAAACAGATGGTTAAACTGAAGTGGTTAACAAGACAATCATTCATTTTCTAAGAGGATATTGGGGCAAACATCCTAAGTTGTGGGATGAATAGTTGGAGTATAGTCAGCATGCTTACAACCAAGCAAAACACTCTTCTACTCTAACTTCGCCTTTTGAGGCTTGTCTTGAATATTTTCCTAAATCGCCTTTGGATTTCATCTTTGAGAAATATGTAGTTATATATGGACATAGTGACATAGATAGGGCAAATAAATTCATTAAGCAAATTCAGTTGATTCACCAAATAGTTCAAGAACAACTAGAAAAGAGTCAAGGCAAGTATAAGGCAAGGCATGACAAGCATCGTGTGGATCATCAATTTCAAGTAGGTGATGAAGTTTGGCTATACATTAGTAAGGAAAGGCTTCAAGGTGAAGGTAAAAAGCTGAAACCAATTCAGTATGGTCCATTTAAAATTCTAAAAAGGATTGGTAATAATGCTTTCAAGCTTGATTTTCCTTCATATATGCAAATTTATTCCGTTGTTAATGTTGAAAATTTGAGATTATATGAACCTACTTTGATTGAAGATAAAGGTGAGAATGTTCAAATTCCATCTATGGAAGACTTTTCTCCAGAATACCTTGATGTGCTTCAACAAGACACTATACTTGACAGAAGGACAAGGACAACTAAAAGAGGAAATATTGATTATATTCGGGTGGGTCTCAAAGGTACGCATCCATCAAAGGCCAAATGGATTGAAGTGGGAGAGGTGAGGGAACAATACCCTCATCTGTTCAATAACTGAAAGTGATCCTTTTGGGGTCGAAAAGGCTTCTAATTGGGAGGAGTGATCAAGTGCTTAAAATTATTCTTAAAAATCAAAGAGTCAGAATCTTCTAAACCTTAGCTTTAGATTGAAGATCTCGTTATTCTCAATCCAACGGTGTGAACGACACTCAAAATCGCGTTTGTATGCAAAAGTTAGAGCAAGTCAAAGTTCAGGTTAACTAATCTACATGGCAGGATTAGGATGATGTGGCAAGTCTTCAACGAATAAGGAGGTGCCAAGTGGAAACCTATCACTGGCCCTTGCAAATTTCATATCACAGTGCTAAGTTTTTTAGTCTTACAAATCAGCCTCCGGCAGGTTCAGGGTTGCGATGCAATAAGGCCATCTCAAATCACAATCGCAATCGGTGAAGGCGAGAGTAGAATAGGGAATCAGCCCCGACCCTAACAAGGTTAACAATGCAATGTGATGCAATCGCATATCACAATCCTAGCAGTAATAGGAATCAGCCCCGGCACAAGTTAAGTCCCAAATACGAAAGACCTTGGATGCAATAACGTTATATGTTACAGTTTAATACTCTGGCGGGTTTACGATAATCACAATATTTCACTGGGTAAACAAGACCTTACGCTCACCCAAAATCATCGATTGCGATGAGCGGGAGGATTCCAGACGCGATAGTTTTATAAGTTCCAGTTTAATATCTCGTCGGGTCCATAACCCCACATTGCAGCATTTGCAGTGATAAGAGCTCGCATATTATTTGATTGCGATTGCGATATGGCCCACGGTGCGGGGAAATTTTTGATTCCTTAGCGAATTTTGGAGAAAAAAAAAGGGTTTTGGTAGGTTTTGGAGCATTTTGTGGAACAATTAGTGGAGAAACTGGGAGAAGTCATAACTTCTTCAGTTCTTATCCAAATTGGATGCAAAAAAGAGGCTGGATAGCCATTTTTGAGTATTCTTAACTTATGGAGATAGGTTTCAGAGACATCTGAGCATTGTAAACACACTTTTGATGTAATTCGAGCATAATAGAGAGGACCAAGTCATTGGAAGCTGTACCAAGGAGACGTAGCCCAAGAGGGGTGAACTCCTTTATCATGTGCTTTTTGTGTGTTGTATATTGGTGTTCATTGTTGTTATATTGTTGTTGTTCAACATATGTTTTTTTTATGTTAAATTGTTTATAGCATTTACATAAGAAACTCTCATGGGAATCTATTAATTGCAAATTTTTTTGAATCCTTAAGCACTTGAAAAGCAAATGATAAGCATCTTGGGTTTATTTTTGAATGGGGTTAGCACAACATTACTAATCTACTCTAATTCAGATCAGGAGGCCACACCTCCCCCCCATTAATTACATTGGGAGAAGGTGAGGTGGCGAGCGCTCCTCCAAATTGCTTTTCCCAAGTGGACTATCACCCCAATTGTGGATGGCTATCCACGCCCACAATGGATTGTAAAGAATATTTATGGTTGGTCTATTCTCCATATGTTCAAAATTCATTCAAATCAATATTACTATTTTGGAAACACAAATTAGCTAAAAGGTTTTCGCTTTATTACCATAATGTTTTGAATGAGAGGAAAATGTATAAGAAGCGACTAAACATGAGAAATAACAAGCTCCAATCTCCACCTTTTGGAGATTTCTCCACTAAGGATCCATTCAAAAGCTTCTTAACTGTATCAATTACCAGTTGAGGGTCTCCATCAATTTGGAGCTTTAAGACACCCACCTCAGTATCCACCATTAACCATCTCTCTAATGCTAGGAATTTTTCCATTTATTTCTTGTAAAACAACAATGAATTGCATAGACCATTAAGAGTCTACAATCCAAATCACAAAAAATTCCACCAAAGCCCCCTTGGCTAGGATTTCCTTTCAAAGCCCCATAAAAATTTAGTTTAATAAAGCCCACTAGGGGTGGGATGGAAACTTAAGGAGAGGATACTCCAAAACGAAGGGGCTTGGAGGGTCAGGACAAAATCATGGAAGGAGAAAGATATAGCATAGATAGAGTATTGGCCTTCTAGGGGCTCACCCTCTAGTTATCTTGGGACCAAATCTCACCGAGGATTGTCTCCCATATGTTTTTCTAATATATATCTAGAGATAATATACCATCATGAATTCTTATTTGAAGATTCGTTGAATTATTTCTTTCCATAAGTCCCATAAGATAAAGCTCAAAACTAATATCCAAACTATGTTAACCACTAGATTAGTGCCAATACCAGGTCTTAATTGCTATATGGTTTCCACATTACTTTTGACATTACTATCAAAGGAATTGAAAGTGTTATGTAGCTTTCACCATACTTGGTACGCATAAGGGAAAGTATTTAGTATATACTCCATAGATTCCTCTTATTTCCTACAAAGTGGGAAAAGCAAGGGACCTAAATATCCTTTCCTCCTTATTTGATCCCAAGTGACGATTCTTTGTTGACCTACCAACCAAAGAAAATGGGCTACCTTGGGCCAAATACTGTGTGTTCAAATTTTCCTCCAAATGGTGTCTCGATACAAATCTTGATGTCCCGCTACAAGATTATTAGCCTTCTGCAAAGCAAACATGCCTCTTGGCTAATATCCCCACTTGAGCTTATCATGGTCCTAAGATATGGAAAATTTTCAACTTTGAAGCTCTTTGGCAAGTCGGGGCTAAGAGGACAAAGATGGATGGGAGGTTATTCATCAACCAATTTCCATCCTCTCCACAGGGTAGAGTGTTGGATTGGCTTCCAAAATTCTACCATGGTGTTACACTACTAACCAATGGTAGAGATTTCTAGATATTGTAAATATACTCAATCCCCCAAATGTGGCAGTTGTTGCTAGGAATCCTTCCAAATAAATGCATATTTTCCATCCTAAATTTCCCAAAAAGCATGGCATTGATTATATTTTGATTGTTCTAGGCTAGATTCCAAATGGAATACCTAAGGGTGGAGTCATTTTTTTGCAATGTATCAACTTGGGAAAAGGAGTGGCCATATTTATATTTGTTTCCATAATTCAGTTCTCGCCTATGGCCATTTCCACCACACTTTGGCTCTCAATACATTATTCAATGTTTCTATATCCCTTAATCCTAGACCCCCCACTAATTTTAGAATACAAATATTATCCCATGCCACCAAAGACCACTTCTTTTCCTTTCTCACCCACTATAAAGAAATTCTTTGAATAGAGAAGAAATGGATTTGAGAATCACCTTGGGGGAAATCATAATAGACACTTGATAAACTAGAAGAGCTAGCAACACTAATTTGAGAAGAACTAGTCAACCCTCCATGTTCAAGGATTAGAATGCCCAACTATCCAATTTATTTGTAATCCTTTGTAAAATGTTTTTCCAACAAACTAACCTCAGAAAATTCTCCACTAGGGTTGCACCCAAGTAGATGGATGGGAGATAGTGTATTATGAATTCCAAGAGGTGAGCCAAATGACATTGAACCACTCCACATGTATTAAATAAGAAAATATTAGATTTTTACACAATAATCAAGGTCCTAAAGGCCTCTATGAAGGCACTCATAATAGATTTCAAATTCAAAACATCCTTCACTATTGGTAAGGCAAAAATTAAGATATTATAAACAAATTGTTGGTGTGTAATGGTTAAGTCATTACCATAAATCCTGAGACCTTGAAGAGTAGCCTGATGCCCTGCATTTTTCAGAAATATACCTAGGCCTTTAGCTATTGAGATAAAGAGAAATAAAAGGCCCTAAGGATGGACATAAGATATCTCCAATTAAGCCTATCATAAGCCTTAGAGAATTCAAGTTTGGTCAAAATTCTTGCTCTCTCTGTTTTTTTCAAGGAATGGATAATCTCGTGGGCAACGATTTTCCCATCCAACACTTGTCTACCTTCCACAAAACCAATATGTTCTTGGGAAATGATATTCTTTAGGATCGGCTTGTGGTGGTTAACTATCAAATTTCAATATCACTAAGGAAAAGAAATTATATATCACATTACAAAGGGAAATTTGGACAAACCATTTGGATCATTGGATCCACCCTCCATGGTAATTAAATTAATAAAGGTGGCATTGAGACCGGACCATACATGTTGATTTCGAAGAAATTCCCCCACTAGATCTTGAACTTCATGACCAAGGAAAGGTCAACGGGCCTAGAAAAGTTCCATGGTAAATACATCGAGGCCAAGAGCTTTGTTCCTAGGCATCGCCATAACCAAATCTTCCACTTCCTCAAAAGTAACCTCCCTCATTTGCACATCATTATGTTCTGGGATGATAAGTCTCGGAATATGAGATGGTCTACGATGGATATAGACTTCCCTATTTGGAATGGGATCTACGAGGAGGGATTGGTAGCACAATACCAGTTCCTACTTGATATCATTGTGTTGGACCAAGTGTTTCTCATCTTTTGAAGAAAGTGAGAAAATCTTGTTATTATGTCGATGCTTGATCATGACCTTATGAAATAAATTAGTATTATGCTCTCCTTCACCTAGGACTTCTGTTTCCATAAGATTTGCTCTTGTTTTCTTCTCTTCTTAGGGTAATTCCCTCTTCCTAAATCATATTTTTAGATTGGCCATTATGGATGATTTGTTGTTGTATCTAGTGCATCTTACTTTCCAAAACCTCTTTCTCAGTTAAGATACTCCCAAACTCCTTCCAATTCCAATATTTGATTTTCAACTTGAGTTCTTTTAATTTCAAATGGAAAGTGTGCATTTGATCGATCCCATGAATTATATCTCATTCCACCATCCTTTAACCTTATCCAAGAATTCAGGATCCTATAACCATAAATTCTCAAAACTAAAAGTATGATTATGAGGGATTTCCTTTACGTCCAGCTCCAAATGGATTCGTTAATGGTCATCTTCAAAAGTTGGGAGAATAGTTGCTTCCACAAAGAGGTCCTTAGCCAATATCGATTCAAACACCAAAACACTATCTAACCAACTAGAAACTTGATGTTGCCCCTCTCTCTAGTTGCTCCAGATATAGTCACATTGTTAGTACATACATATTCTACCTCGACGTCATTCATAAGGTCAAGAAACGGTTGTGCCTCTGAACCTAGCCTCCTTATCCCCTCCTATTTCTCCTACATGGATTTGATTAAGTTGAATTCCCCTCAAACTACCTAAATCTCATCCCAATTAATGGATTAGATATTTTATATGTTTGCTAAAATGACTTATGTCTCCACCAAAATGTGTGCTCCACAAATAACTATGAAGCAACCCATTTCCTTCAAACCTATATATTAAAAATGGCCAGAAAGAATATGAGGAAGATTCATGTCTCCTTGGAAGGCCATTTATAAGTGGTTCCAAAGTATATCCAATCCACTAGCGCTACCTTTGGCATCTATCGCCATTACTTCACATCCTTTCCATTAGCATTTTGTAATGGCTTGAATTTTTTCACAAGAAAATTTTATTTCTTGTATCAAGAATATTGAAGGTTTCTCCTTGTTTATTATTTCTCTAAGATATCTTTGTTTACCTTGGTTGTCAAAGCCATAAATGTTCTAAGACATGATCTTCCTTGGATAAGATGCTTAATTGAGGAAAACACCTCTATTAGCACAATAACCTACCCAAAATTAACCATGTGTTCTCCTGTTGCTAGAATCAACACTTAGGTTGACCTCCACTCCTTTTTTTTTGCTTCTTTTCGTGGCTTCCCTTTATCCTGGCCACTTTTTGTTAGAACTCCAAAACCCTTGGTTAATGCTGCAACCTCTTGACTATCCATCTATTTCTTAATCTTCAAACTAATATATGTATGTTGAAATTGATGAAGTTGGAGTTCGAGAATCTCAGTGAAATATTCATGTCTTCATTCTCGCAAAAAACTTGCCAATAGATTTTCTATGGCCGATGATCTTTTTTTCCTTGTTGACATCCATAGCCATTGGTTCTTGGCAATGAAGGTTTCCTCCACAAATTTACAAATGAGAGCATGATATTTCATGAACTAGATATGGCTCTCTACTATGTCAAATCAAATCTCTAATTTAGGGTTGGTTGTAGCTCATGGTAGGAATCTAATTTTGAACCAGGATTGTCATTGGGCTCCTGGGACTACATTCTCCCCATTGTTTCCTTATTACAAGCTACTCCTAAACCACTAGCCATTGCTTGATTCTCCCCAATCATAGCCTTCTTATAGAATGGTTTCACTCATGGGGGCTCATAGGCAAAATCAGTAGAAACAAAAAAATACTATCAAATCTGACACAAAAAAGTGACTAAACACTTAATATGGTTGAAAATTAGGGTTTACAGAGGATTCTGCAGAAGGAAAAACCCTAACCTTGGCAGAGCTCTTGTTTTTATATATTGCAAACTACACAACTTGATTAACTTTGTACCAAATAAATTCTTGGTTTGGTCTTTAGAGTTTCTTTTGAATATACTAGCTAAAACAAGGTCCTCATCTAGCCAAAGAGGATTTGGATCATTGCTTAGAAGAATAACTTGGTAAATTGCAGTTCTTGTTATATAGTAATTTGTCGACCTCCCTATCTCATACTCTGAGTTGTCGAACTTTTCCCAAGATGTCACACAACGAAAAAAGTTGTCAATGAATTCACCATGAAAAAAATTGATCAGAGCATCCCCGGAGAGAAAAAGAAGAAATTCCTTGAAGTAATTATGGAAGATCTTGTCAAAAAACCCTATTTGCAAGCCCAACACTACTTTTAGTAGGAAAATCTGTGCTTGTAACATTCTGTCTAACTAGTGACTAGCGTCGACAGTGCGACTTTTGATAGGAAAATCTGTGATGGTCCTCTTCAGGCAGTTCTCCAAAAATGGAGCAGAAGCTTCTCTTACTAGTGTAGGAATTTACAGGGAAAGTTCCTCAGACAGAAAACCAAAGGACACCGCTCACAAACAGATCACAAATCAATACACCAGTAATATTGACGTGGTTAAAACCATCTAAGAGGGAAACAGTCCTCGGCCTAAGCCAACGCGGTCAATTCAGGCAATTTATTAATAAAAGAATGAAAATTTACATAAGCTTCTCTCATGAACGGTTACCCTACAAATGACCCTCCATGCTCTTTAAATAGAGATCATGGATCAATCGGGTGTTAAGCCACGGATCAAGTGTCGGTAATACCGAGGAGAGAATGAACCATCGTATCACTACATATCATGACCGTCAGATTGTAAGTTACAAAAGTACATAGTAAAGAAACACACTTTACCTAACTCTACACTAGACCAAGTTATACTTAACTATTTCCTATGTGTCGAAATATCCTAACATCCCCCCTTAAGAACAACTTGGGACAGGATTGAAGGATGTACAAATATGACACAATAGGAGAAGGAAGGAGGCACTAGAGCCTATCCCCCCTTAGTGACAACTTCCTAAACTCCAACCATAAATCAAAGTTTAGTAAACTTTGCCTCTGTGAGAGCCTTTGTAAAGATGTCTGCCTATTGAAAAATATTACACTTCATGAACATGGTCGTGAATGAGCTTTCTGATGAAGTGCATGTGTAGTTCAATGTGTTTTCTGCGCTGATGTTGGACTGGATCTTTGCATAGTTGAATGGAACTTTGATTATAACACCAAAGTGTAGTCGAATGCTACTACTGAAAGCCAAACTCTGACAGGATCTGATGAAGCCACAAGGCTTCCTTACTAGCTTCTATGGCACCATTATACTTTGCTTCTGCTGAAGAAAGAGAAATGGAACTTTGTTTCTTACAAGCCCATGTAATAGGTCCTGAACCAAGAGTGAACACATAACCTGCAGTAGACTTCTGATCATCAAGGTCACCGGCCCAATCAGAATTAGTGAAACCAACCAATAGAGGAGATGCTTCTGCATTGTAATGAATCCCAAACTAAATTGTACCTCGAACATAACGAAGTATTATTTTAGCTGCTTCCAATGACTTTGATGTGGGTTTTGCATAAACCGAGTAATAAGGCCAACAACAAATGAA
Source organism: Pinus taeda (assembly GCA_000404065.3). Classification (NCBI taxonomy): domain Eukaryota; kingdom Viridiplantae; phylum Streptophyta; class Pinopsida; order Pinales; family Pinaceae; genus Pinus; species Pinus taeda. The sequence goes on from APFE031453063.1 coordinate 61,881, forward strand.
AGGTTAGGGTGAGTATGGGTTAGATACAAAATTTTTCCTACAAGTTGACGGTATAAGGTAGCATCAACTTCAAGGGAAGTACAAGTGACTGAAATTTTGGCTCCAAATTGAAAGGGAGAAGGGGCTGGCTTACAATATTCCATGTGAAAGCGTAGAAGATCACAGGCATACTTGGATTGGGAGAGGGAAATACCTTCCTTGGATTGCAAGACTTGAAGACCGAGAAAATAATGTAAGTGTCCTAAGTCTATCATTTCAAACTTCTTTTTAAGGCTGGACTTCACATGGTTGTTAAGGTTGGGATCACTACCAGTGAGGATAAGATCATCAACATAAAGAACAAGAATGATAAGAGACTTGCCCACTTTCTTGGTGTAGACAGTAATGTCAGAATGACACCTAGAAAAGCCAGATTCTAAAAGAAAGCTATCAATTTTGGCATACCACAAGCCCGAGGAGCTTGCTTGAGACCATAAAGGGATTTCTTAAGCTAACATACAAGGCTGGAGTTTGTTTGTAGAAAGCCAGTAGGTTGTTCCATATATATTTCTTCATGCAAGTCCCCATGCAAGAAGGCAGATTTAACATCCATCCGATGGACTTCCCATTTGAAAGAGGTAGCAAGGGAAAGAAAAAGGCGGATAGAGTTCATTTTGGAAACCGGGAGAAGGTTTCAGTATATTCAATGCCTTCAACTTGTTAAAAACCCTTAGCAACAAGACAAGCTTTTATGTTTATCAACTTTTCCATCTGTTCCATACTTGGTTCTGTAAACCCATTTGCATCTAACAAGTTTTTGTCCCTTTGGTAGAGGAACAAGATCCCATTTATCGTTTGCCAATAATGAACAATATTCCTCATTCATAGCTGCATCCCAATCTAGATGGCCTAAAGCTTCTGCAAAGGTGTCAGGATCATAATTCGCTGAAGCTTGAGCCAGTAAAGAAGAGGCTCTATCGAACTAAGAATGTGTACATCGCTGATCTGTAGGATCACCGGAAAGAGCGCCTGCTACATCCCAAGTAGCACGGACCCATTTTGGAAGTTGAGGAGCTGAAGGAGGATCCTGAGAAGGTGGGGGAGGATTGTCATCCTCAATTTCATCATCTTAAGACGAAATATTTTCAAAAGTAGAAGAGATAGAGAGAGGTGGCAAATCTGTCAAACTAGGCTCGTAGGCCGATATATTTTCAACAAACTTTACATCTCTTCTATTGATAACATTTTTAGACTTAAGTGGAATAAGTCTATATCCTTTGACATCTTCAGAATATCCAAAAAAAATACATTGTTCACTTTTAGGTTCTAAAGCTTTATGTTTCTCATTTGGAATATGGGCCCATGCTTCACTTCCAAAAACATGAAGGTGACTTACATCTGGTTTAATTGAGCTCCATGCTTCTTCTGGAGTAATATTCTTTAAAACCTTAGTAGGAGTGTGATTTTATGTAATTTGCACAGTTAATTGCTTCTCCCAATAATTAAGACTAAGTCCTTTAGATTGAAGCATACAATTAGCCATTTCCTTTAAGGTGCGATTCTTCCTTTCAGCTACACCATTTTGTTGTGGAGTATATGGAACAATATGTTGCATTTAAATTCCATTCTCAATGCAAAAGTTGATGAATTTGTTGTCAACATATTCTCCGCCATTATCAGA
>APFE031453075.1:0-17408 GCA_000404065.3 Pinus taeda
GGTTGTAATCCTCTTGCTACTTTTCATCTTAATAAAGCTATTCTTGTTTCCTTCCATATTCTTGTGTACTTGTTTATATATGCATGTATATGGTTAATACACATACGATCCTTTATTATTTATGAATTTAGATCCTTGTTTCTTGGATAGTAGTATGTTGTTGTGATTCCACAGGTTCTTTTGAAGCTGGGCAGACAAAGAAGAAGCGGTGAAGCTCTATCAACAAGGAGAGGAAATCAAGAACAAGACTCAGGTTGGTCTTCTTGGTCCTCCTCTCATCTACTTTCATAAAAGGAAACAATAGTAGACTTTGATTGTTTGTTTCTAAGATAGCCACCCATCTTAGTGGGAATAGCAGCATCCGAGTGGACACTATTCCCGGATAACAAACAGGGAAACTATAGGAGGAGGCCGAGAGCAATTTCCACTATTTTGAGGGTGTGAGAGTGGGTGGAAAAGGTGGGTGAAGGTTGGAATGAGGTATTAGGGCACCTAAGTTTTACCATGAACCACCAGGAGAGAGAAATATGATTGGGTTTACGCAAGGAGAGAGGAAGAAGTTCTATGAAAAATGGAGGGATCTAGGGCAGAATTGAGGAGAGGTTTGGGAGACCTGTAGGGCATGGATCAGATGGGGGATGCGATTGTTGATAAGCTGGCCTACTTCTGGAAGAGATCTGCTGCATAGAAACTGACAGTTAACCAAGAAGATTAAGCAAACAATGAAATGAGCGCATCTAGAAAAACAGAGTTTTGCATTAAAATGATCTAAACTATGATATATGAAAGGAAATGCTGAGAAATGTTGTAGAAAAGGAAAGCATGAAAGAGGACTATGGAAAATCAAGAAATGAACATGATGAAGGAGATCTGAAACAAAGAAAAACTGGGCTATTAACCTACTAAAGAGTTGCAAACACTAGAAGTCCTATGAATGAGGAAAATCTATGTTTTTGGGACAGCAAGAGAGTCTTTGCCTCAAATCATGGTCCCAGAGGGAGGAAGAGAGGCCAAGGCACTATTGCTAGCCTTTTGAGTCTTTTCTAATCGTTGCTTAACCTGCTACAGAAAGAACAAATGGAAGCAAACTACTAAATCATCAAAAGCAACCTATTCTTAACCATAAAAGAAATATGTCTAACAGAAAACTAATTTACAACTGAAGTAAAGCATACAAATACAATTGAAGAGAAGATTTGCTGCTTGGATTGGGCCCTAACCCAAGAGCTTCAGCCCTCTAAGGTAACTTAGTGCTAGCTCAAAAAGGATTCCATCTTTATTATAAAAAAATAACAAGATTACATGAAACTGTCACGCAAAAATATGCTCGAAATTTGAGCAGAGTTTACATAAGAAAAAAAAATCCGACCTTAGTGAGACCCTAGGCCTCTCTACTTATACATTTGAAGTTACCAACAACTTCGTTAAAATTAGGGAGGCTTGGCTCCCAAAACTAGAGATAACTATCAATCATCCTCCCCTTGCTCAGATGCCTTCTAGTGCATGATTCAGCTGCTTATACTCCGAGCTGAATGAAGGGGAATTCGAAGTGAGTAATAAATTAGGGGGATTCCCTCCTATAAGTCCTCTCCTCTATCTACTTCAAGTTACTGTTGCCATTTGACCACTGGATCCTCGATTTTGACCTCGAAATCCATCAATAATCTATGTTCAATACATGTTAGACCACATGGCATCATAACTAACTCAACTCACCCTATAAGCATAAATATAATTAGAAAATCATATAATAAGCTAAGAGAATGGTTGATTTGACTAGGTTAGGAGGTAAAATGAGTGCATATAATTACCCATTTATGAGGCTCATCATCACCCCCCTACTGAAGGTGTTGCTCATCTTCTGAGCAACTTAGTCAATCTCTTCATCCTTTATGGCCCTGGTGGCTTCCCTAGCATCCCAGGCTTTTGATACGGTATGCTCATGTTGGTCATAAAACCCTGCCTTTCTTTCTATGTCCTTCCACTTCTCATTCTCTTCTTCTTCTCTTCTTCCTTCCAACATGCCTAATAGGAGTGGAAGACTCAGTTTGAGGCCAATCCAGTTGACATTCAGCCTTTGCATGGAGTGCTTGTACATGGGCACTCTTTTGAATGCCTCCCTCAGCCTCATGGGGGAATGGTATTCCCTGATCTGCAAACTGTTGGGTAGGGTGTTCCATCTTCTCATGCAGGCATGCACACAGTCATCCCCAAGTAACCTTTGCATATCTTCAAAGTGTGCAATTGCTTGTGCCTGATTGGCTAGATATCTAGGGGAAATCTGAGGGTCATTGACAAGCAGGTTGTGTGTGTTGATGAGTGCCATAGGATCTGATGGTTCAACTCTTATCATTAATGTCTCATTCTACTCTTTTATCATCAATCTTTTCATTTATGCTGCCCTTAATTCTTCATGTCTCATCCATGAGGCCATGGCCATTAATTGTAGGTCCCCTAGTTTGGCATTGGGGTCCCCCACATTCATATGTGATAGGTGTCTTGGAAGGAGATTCTTTCACCTTAGCAGATGGTGAATCTTCAATGGTAATGGGAACTTTTGAAGAGGGCTGAGGTTTTCATATTTTAATGCGTGTGCTCTTCCTTGCCCTAAAATACATGGAGGTTTGTCTTTTCCTCTTCTGCTTTGCTTGATTGGTGTACTAAGGGTAGTGAGGGCAGCTGCTACCTCTCTTTCCAAAGTCTGAGGGGATTCTTCCCCTTTCTCTGCCTTCTCTCCCTCTTTTTCTCCTTCTTCTATCTCTTTGTCTGTCTCTTCAAATTTTCCCTCCTTTGTTTCTTTGCCTTCCTCCTTCCTTTCTTGCTCTGCTATGTCACCCCTGGCTTCACCTTCTCCTCCTTGTTGTTCTCCCTCTTCACTGCTAGTAGGACTGACATCATAGGTCAATCATCCTCAACTATCATATTTTAGAAAACTTCTCATGCTATAGGGAGTGTAAGGTATGGAGGGCTTCCTCTACTAGGAGTTTGATTAAGCCATGGTGAGCTAACTGCCCTAAATTTCCTACTTATACCTTGGTGCTGGAGTCAATGAGGGACTGCAAGAGAAAAGAAGGGATACTAAGCTTTTGATGTGCTAGGGTATCCATGCCATACCTCAAGTCATGGAGGATTCTAAAATGATAACCATAGACAATGTTGTGCCTCCCATCACAAGAAATGTATTTGATTATTTGGTAGCTAACCTCATCCCAGGGATATGGTATACTAGCACTTCTAATTCCATTTTTATCTTCCACAGGGGTTTCATTATTTTGGAAGAATTTCTTCTTGGCAGCCTGACCAATTGGTTTTTCATCTTTACTCCAAGGCAACCCAAGAGGAAGGATAGTGACCCTACTAATGAATTCTGGGGTTATTTCGATGGAGAGGCCTCTAATGGTGACAGTGGCATGTGTTCTTGTGTGAGGGACCAGAGAGAGCAAATTCTTGGGCAATCTCCTCATCAAACCCTCAGAATTTCTCAAAGAAGTTCATTCAGTTTGCCCTTGTGAATATGTCCACTACTTGGGGATGTGCATGGAGCCTAGTGGAGTTAGTCGGCTCCCTTCTCATAAACCCTCCTATCATGCTACCTATGCTTTTTTAAACCAAATATGGAGGTGGAGACAGAGAGTTTTTGAGAAAAATAAAAAACAGAGGAGACTGTATTTTTTATAAAAAATAACATTATTATTATTATTATATATATATATATATATATATATATATATATATATATATATATATATATATATATATTTTTTATAATTTTTTTTTTTTTTTTTTTTTTTTTGTATGATTTCCTACCCTCCTAAAGACTTATTTCACCCTCAAATTGAGACCACTTCTTTCATATACTGATATTCAACAGGGGGCATGCATGAATCCTACCTCTACAGAATGAATTTCATGCCAAAAACTGTGTTTTCTCCCTTCAAAATGGCTCACTGCCCCTCCTGTAGAAGCCCGTTGTACCTCCTGTAGATTTCCTGTAGCTGCTCCTGTAGAAAACACCGAGAGCAATGATAGGGAGGAAATCGATGGAGAATGGTGGTTACGAGGCTGTGGGGGCACAAGAAGGCTATTGTAGCTGAGTTACGAGGAGAAAATGAAGAAAAGGTGGTGAGAATACGCGGGGAGGAGTTCTCATTTCCCTTTATGGATATCTTCGGTTATGAGTATTGAGTTGGCTAGGTGTACATTGGCCATATTCGGACCATTGGTCCCCACCTACCTTGTCATCATGGCTGTTCTTCGTAATCATCCCTCATTATTGCATTGGAGTTCACTCTTCCTCCCACTTCCTGCCCTTGGCATCTTATGCTTGAGTTGATTGTGCGCACGTGTGGGTGACATCTCGGATGAGTGGAGTCAACTAGATGAAGGTGGCCAAGTTAACTGGCCACCTTTTCCTCGTTCAATCTCAACCATCTTGTTGCCTTTGCATGACTCCTAATTACACAAATGCAAATAGAGGAGTGATTTACTTACTTACCTGTGATCCAAGTGTATTTGTTGTGAGGTGTTGTGGCTCTCTCTCTGCTACATGCCTTCATTCTTCTTCATGCATGCTGTCTCTACTAGCTACTGTGTGATTGTGGACTTTTGCAGGTTCTTCTTTTGCTGGAGCTGAGCTGCATGTGCCTTTCCAACCTTCAGATGTGCACTCTTTTGCTATTAGTGCTAGACTTCTATGGGATCAACTGCTACATGAGCTCCTGTAGCTGTTTCTCCCCTTGAAACTTCAGCTTATCCCTATGTTTGGAGCTCGAGAACAATGCCAGAGGTGTCACGCATGATGGAGGGAAAATATGTAAGCTTCAGGTAAGGTTATTGGTGTCTTTTCCCTTTTTTTATTTTTGTTTTTTTCATATTGGAAAACTATTTTTTCTGTGTTTTTCTTGGACAGGAAAAGAAATGATGCTTGGGGGTGTGATGCAGGCTTGGAAATGACAGCAAGGAGGCTTGAAGGTGGTAAGAGGGATGATAAGTTCCTCATGAAGCTCTCCTGGTCCCTTAAATTGCCTTCTGTAAACATTTTTGGCTCTCTGTAATTCATACAGGAGCCTCATGTAGAAAACATAGTTTTGAAAAAAAAGTACAATGGGGTGAAAGAGATCCCAAATGTGATGGAGGAAGGTGTGGAGAAGGTGAGATGGATGCTAGTGTGAATGTCAGGGTTCCCTTGGCACCTTCTTCTGCTGCCTGTAGTCCTCCTGCAAACCTGCAATGCAACAAAAATTCATTTTCTTTTTTCTTTTTTTTTTTGAAAACAACTAGGGCACCTCAGAAGGGTTTTCACCCTAATTGCCTGCCCTGGGCACCTCCAAGGAATTTTTTCACCCAAGGATCTTATTCTTTTTTCTCTCTCTCTTTTTTTACATCACTGGGCCGCCTCAGAAGCGTTTTCAACCCAAGATGGGACTCAAGCACCTCATGGAGGTTTTCACTTGAGTCCTTATTATTTTTTCATTTTTTTTTGCTTTTCTTCAGTGAGTGGGTGAAGTGGAAGCTAAGACATGCTCGACTACCATCACTGTTTTATTCAGATCTTCAATAAACTCCCACTTGGAGAGGGGTTTCTTGTAGACTTTCAACCAATGTCCATTGACAAGCATGGGAATGGCTTCATCGTCAATGGTTCTGATCAGAACTGAACCATTGTTATTGCATTTCTCCATAGTGTAGGGTCCGAGCCATCTTGTCCTCAACTTGCCTTTGAAATCTTTGTATCTTGAATCATAGAGTAGTGCCCAATCTCCCTCTTGGAATTGCTTCTCCTTGATATTTCTGCCATGCCATATCTTTCTCTGAAGCTGCACTACCTCTGTATGGAGAAGGGCTTGCACTCTGTATTCATCCAATCCATTGAGCTGAAGTAATCTCTCCTTCTATGCATGGCTGAGGTCTAGGTCCAGCTGAGCTACCATCCTGAGGGTATTGAATTCAAACTCTATTGACAACAAAGCCTTCTTCCCATAGACCAATTCATAGGGTGTGAACCCGGTGGTGGTCTTCCATGTTATGTTGAGGCCCAAGTGGCCTCAACTAATCTGTCCGCCCAATCTTTCTGCTGTTGCTCACTACCTTGGTTAGGATCCCTTCCAAAGCTCTGCTAGTGACCTCCACTTGCCCGTTGGCTTGTGGATGATAAGGGGTGGAATTCTTGTGCTTGATCTTATGATGTTTGATCAGGTCTTCAATCAAGTTGGAAGTGAACTAACTACCTTGGTTTGTGACCAACTCTCTCGGGTACCCGAATTTGTAGAATATGTTTTCTCACAAAAACTCAGCTACTTTTTCTTCTATCGCTGCTTTGATTGCTTTTGTCTCTGCCCACTTTATCAGGTATTCGATGCACACAATGATGTACTGCTTCTGCTTTGAAGGGGGGTTGATAGGCCCCACAAAGTCCATGCCCTACTTCTCAAATGGCTCAAAGGTCACTTGAGGTTGCATGGGCATTTCATCCTTTGGAGTGGGTTTCCCCATCCTCTGACACCGATCACACTAGCTCATGTCTCTCCTCACATCCTGATGAAGAGTGGGCCAGTAGTAACCTGCTTGCAATATCTTGAAGGCGGTTCCTTTTGCTGCAAAATGACCTCCACAAAGCCCATCATGACAAGTCAATCTCCCTGACACATCTTCTCAAGATCTAATCTGGGTCAAGTTTGAAGAGATTGCCTCCAATCCAGGTGAAAGGGGTGTTTTTCCTTACTATCATTCTCTTCTCTTTTTGAGGACAAGTGTGGTGGGAACTGTGCTGAGACCAAGTAATTTGCTAAAACCATATAGAGAGTATTGATATAGAAAATAGGTGTTCATTTGGCATTTGGTTATCCACCATTCCTTCTTCACCTGCAGGCAAATTCATTATAGACAAAAAGTCAGCAACAACATTCTCTTTACCAAGCTTATCAATAATTGTCAAATCAAACTACTGCAGTAAAAGAAGCCATCTAATAATGCGAGCATTTACATCTGGTTTGTTCATTAAATATCTAATTGCAACATGATCAGTTTGCATAAAGGTTTGATAGCCTGTGATATAATGTCTGAATTTGTTTAAGGAATGCACAACAGTTAGGAGTTCCTTCTCAGTAACTGTATAGTTTAACTCTGCCTTTGACAAGTTTTTGCTTATAAAGTATATGGCATAAGGTAACTTTTCATCAACTTGTCCTAAGGCTACTCCTATTGCTTTGTTCGAGGCATCTATATGAATGTGAATGGCAGGGCCCAGTTTGGGCCTCTGAGAATTGGGGCAATCACTAGCTTGCTCTTCAAGGTATCTAAGGCTTCTTGACAGTTTTCCGACCATATGAACTCAACATCCTTGTCTAGGAGGCTAAACAAAGGAGAGGCTATCTTGCTGAAGTCTTTAATGAATCTTTTGTAATATCCGGCTAAGCCTAGGAAACTTCTAACATCTCTCACCTTTTGAGGAGGTGGGACCCTTTGGATGATGGCAATTTTGTTGGGGTCCACCTACAGTCCTTGTTGAGATATTGCATGACCTAGCACGTTCCCTTCAGTCATAAAAAATTCACATTTTTCTGGACTGAGGGATGGGTTCATCTCAATACACTTATCTATAACTTTTCCTAGGTTAGATAAAGCTTCCTGAAAGTTAGAGCCATAAGGAGTAAAATCATCCATGTATATTTCTATCATGAACCAATTCAAAAAATATACTCAATACCGCTCTTTAGAAAGTGGCTGGAGCACTGCACAAACCGAAAGGAAGGACTCGATATGCAAAGGTACCCCAAGGACAAGTGAAAGTGGTCTTATCTTGGTCTTCTGGGCTGATTTGAATCTGATTGTACCCGCTAAACCCATCTAGGAAAGAGAAAAACTTTTTCCCTGCCAGACTGTCTAACACTCGATCTATGAAAGGTAAAGGAAAATGATCCTTTTTAGTGGCTTTGTTTAGTTCCTAATAGTCAACACAGATTCTCCACTTACCATTTTTCTTTGGCACTAGCACCAAAGGAGAGACCCATTCATTGTCAGAGATGGGATAGATGAATCCTGCATCAAGAAATTTTTGTAGTTCTTCCTTAACAATATCTTTAAGTGTTGGATTCATCCTCCTTTGAGGTTGCCTGACTGGTTTGCAATCTTCCTTGATGTATATATGATGAGTACATATTGAAGGGTGCACACCCTTCATTTCCTTATAACTCCAGGCGAAGGCATCTAGATGTTTTCTCAACAAGCTCATAGCTCCTTCTCCTGGGAAGTACATAGGGATGGATTGATTTTCAATGTTCTTTATGGGTTGAACTCTATATTTTTGACACAGGGAGAAGTAGGATTGGCCACACAGAGATCAGTTGAGGGGTTGTTTTGGGTTTCTCTTACTATGTCTTCTAATGGTGATACACTGAGAGGTGGATTCTGAATCAAATTTTCAATCATATCATCCTCATCTTGCGGTTTCCCCCCCATGGTGATTTCTAATGTATAGAGTGGTGCAGAATAAACTTCATCCTCATCCTCCTCCTCCAACCAAAGAGGTAGATCATGTTCTAGCAAGCGTTGGATAAGAGGATATAAGGTCAACATTCTTGATGGTCGTGTTCCCAGCTCGGCAGCTAATGTAGGCAACGATTGTAGCCAACCAGGGTCTTCCCAGGATGAGAGGCTACCCAATGAGCTTTGCCTTTGGTTGGAGAAAAAAGAAATCGGGTACTCCCAAGAATCAATGGAGACCATCACATCTTCCACAATCCCCTTAGGGGTCACGGTGGAGTGGTCTGCTAGCTGCAGCACCATCATGGTCTTCCTCAAGGAGCCGTGGAGGTTAAGTTTGAGCATTGTGTCCTTTGTCATCATATTAATGGCAGCTCCTAGATTAATCAAGGTATGTGGGACCATTGTGCCATTAATGTGGACATCCACTACAAGGCTTCCAGGGTCCAAATATTTTGGACAAATTATCTGCCCCAACATCAGGTCGGACAGTTGTCCTATGACATTGATGGTTGGGGCATCTCTCTTGCACCTTCCTGGATGCCTAAAGCACTTCTCTTTGATCAACCTATTGTAGATAGGCACATCTTTTATGGCTTAGAGAAGTGGTATCTTCACACATAAATGTTTCAATTCTCCCAGGAGTTCAGTCTCTTCTGGGGTAGGATGGATGGTCATGGATAGTCTCTCAAGAAAGGGTGGATTTGCTTTAGGTTCGCTTTCCTTTTTATCTTCCTCAGCCTCCCTAGGTGGAGGCTGGCTATCTGGGAGAACTTTCCCAGATCGCAAGTTGATTTATTGAATCTCCACAGCATAAGTTGGGCATGATGTTCCCCACTATACACTTGTTGAGCCTGTCTATTGTTCAGGTTCCAATTTGGCTGGGTAGGCATTTGGGGTTGCCTTGGTGGAGCAGAACGTAACGGTTGTGGTTGGGAAGGTGGTGGAGGCAGAAGAGTGGGAAGAGAGTTGCATTGGGGCCTCCACCCCTGATGAGATGCATTCCACTGAGGTTGTGGCTGAGCATAGGATTGAAATGAATGGGTGGTTGGTTGGGCATGATATTGAGATGTGAAGGACCAAGGAGGTGGTGTGGACCAAGAAGGATGAGTAGGGGGACTGCAAGAAGGTATGGAGGGAATTTGGTTGGGGTTGTAGTATGCCTGAGATGTCCCTTGCATCCCCTCCTAGTATGGTCTAGGTCCATGCATCCTCCTTTGGTTTATGTAATAGATTTGTTCAGTGGCTCCTTCAACCTCTTGTTATACAGCTTTAAGACCAGGCAAGGAAGGGCACTTATCTGTAGAATTATTTTCTTCATAGACTGAACAAACCTTTGTAGAGTTCAATGGGCATTCATTCCTAGGATGCCTCCTAGTGCATCTAGGGCAAAAAATGGCCAAAGCCCTCTCTGCTTCCTCTTGCTTTCTTTTGATATGTAAGGTATCCATTTGCATGGCAAGAGTCTATAACATCTCACTCTTGAAGTCTTCCAGCATGTTTCCAATTTCACCTTTAATGGATGAATTGGAAGAAGAGGTACTAGCTATGGGTTGACCCCCCTACCTTTCTTTCTCGTTGCTCTAGAATGGTTTCTAAAAACAGTCTTTATGTCCTCATAGGATAGTTGGTAGATGTCTCCCCTAGCTAGTAGATGGAGGGTGTCTAGAAGGTCTTCCCGAACTCCCCTGGGTAAGACCAACTTCAAAGACTCAAGGTCAAGTGTACACCTGACCCTTTTGTAATTGAGCTGGAACCTTTCTTCATAGTCTTCCAGGGACTCATCACTTCCCATGGTCATTCGGAATATTTATTCTTTAGTATATTTTGACCTACAATAGTCTTGATACTTGTTATTAAAGGCTTGTTGCATCTGAGCCCAAGTTGTGATGCTATTGCCAGGTAATCCCATGAACCAGCACAGTGTTGCATCCTTGAGAGTAGAAGGGAACAATTTCAACTTTTGCTCGTCTTATGCATAGTCATAAGTTCGACAGATGACAACAAACTCAAACAAGAAGGTGTCAGAATCTTCTGTAGTCAGACCATGGAAGTGAGGTAGGGCTGAAGGGCTTATATTATTCATTTTGGTGTCCCCATTGGTCTCCTGAATTGGAAAGGTACCCTCTATTCTTTCTCCATTCCCCCTAGCATTTTTGTTTTCAGCCATTGGCTCCAGAGGAATGGTCTCTTCTTCTTATTCCCCTATAGGTTCTTCAAATATGTCTAGTTGTTCACCTAAGCCTTCTTCTGGATCGCAACCACTGAAGAAGAGAGAAGGTTGGTTGTGTAAAGCAGTGGGGGCGTTGGGCAAAAACTTTCCTGAGTTATCTCTATTCCTATGAGGCATGAAAGGAAATATTTTTGGTTGGTTTTTTGTTTCTCTTTCCCCACATTGATAGTACCTACAAAAACTGAAATTGTGATTGAACAAAACAAATTGCAACTAGCTGAAATGAACTTGCTGAATGGAAATTTGCAGAATTGAAAAGGAAAGCAAGAAAATGCAGAAAGGAAATGACTAGTCTACTTTTGCCGAAATGAAATTTGCAGAATTGGAAAGGAAAGCAAGGAAATGCAGAAAGGAAATGACTAGTCTACTTTTGCCGAAATGAAATTTGCAATATTGGAAAGGAAAGCAAAGAAATGCAGAACTTGAAAGAGAAGAAATGACTAGTCTGCTTTTTCCGAAATAAACTATTAGCAGAATGTTGCAATAGGAAATAGAAGAAAGCAGTAATCACAGAATACTCTGACGCTTCCCCGGCAACGGTTCCAAAAAGTGGTGAGCACCAGTATTGCAGCAAGAATGCTGTAACTCTTGGGCTGCCAACTTTACTTTTATCAACCCGGTAGTTCGTAACAAACTTGGAAGCGTTTGTGCTGTATGCACAAGTACTAGTTCTTACTGTAGGTTGTCACTTGGTCAGCCGGCACAAGATCATTAGGACCTCAAGCCAACTTTTATAGATATCAAAAGAAGCTCTATGTGTGATGAAAGAAAGAAAGATTACTCTACAGAAGCTATTCTAATTGCAGAAAGGAAAAAGACTAGAATGTAAAGCAAGGCCTAGTAAACCCTAATTAACAAGTTAATTCTACTTTTGCCAAAAACACTATGAAAACCATGAAATCAATGCCATTATATACTCAAGAAAGCAAACAACATCTAACCATGTTATTTCTGGAAGTAAACAAGGAAAAAACATATTTTTGTATTTTTATGTGTTTTTATGTGAATTTGACATGCATCTAATTTATTGTGTGTGAGTGTGGCAGTGAACAAGTGGTGTTAAAGGGTGGTTTTGGAGCTTAGGAGGATGGAATATGGTGTGGATGGCTCCTAGGAGGTCTTAGGTGGCCTTCTGGAGGCTTTTCCTACACTCGACCTTCAAAAGAAAGCCTACAGGAAAAACTACAAGGGGACACAGGGAAACTACAGGAGGAAAACAGGGAAACTACAAGAGGGGGCCGAGAGCAATTTTCGCTATTTTGAGGGTGTGAGAGTGGGTGGAAAAGTTGGATGAAGGTTGGAATGAGGTTTTAGGGCACCTAAGGTCTACCATGAACCTGTAGGAGAGAGAAAGATGATTGGGTTTGCTCAAGGAGAGAGGAAGAAGTTCTATGAAAAATGGAGGAATCTAGGGCAGAATTGAGGAGAGGTTTGAGAGACTTGTAGGGCATGGATCAGATGGGGTATGTGATTGTTGATAAGATGGCCTACTGCTGGAAGAGATCTGCTGCATAGAAACTGACAGTTAACCAAGAAGATCAAGCAAACAATGAGATGAGCGCATCTAGAAAAACAGAGTTTTGCATTAAAATGATCTAAACTATGATCTATGAAAGGAAATGCTGAGAAATGTTGTAGAAAAAGAAAGCATGAAAGAGGACTATGGAAAATCAGGAAATGAACATGATGAAGGAGATTTGAAGCAAAGCAAAACTGGACTATTAACCTACTAAAGAGTTACAAACACTAGAAGTCCTATGAATGAGGAAAATCTGTGTTTTTGGGGCAACAAGAGAGTCTTTGCCTCAAATCATGGTCCCAGAGGGAGGAAGAGAGGCCAAGGCACTATTGCTAGCCTTTTGAATACTTTCTGATCGCTGCTTAACCTGCTACATAAAGCAAAAATGGAAGCAAACTACTAAATCATCAAAAGCAACTTATTCTTAACCATAAAAGAAATATGTTTAACAACAAACTAATTTACAGTTGAAGTAAAGCATACAAATACAATTGAAGAGAAGCTTTGTTTCTTGGATTGGGCCCTAACCCAAGAGCTTCAGCCCTCTGAGGTAACTCAGTGCTAGCTCAAAAAGGATTCCATCTTTATTATAAAAAAATAACAAGATTACATGAAACTATCACACAAAAATAAGCTCGAAATTTGAGCAGAGTTTACATAAGCAAAAAAAATCCGACCTTAGTGAGGTCCTAGGCCTCTCTACTTATACATTTGAAGCTACCAATAGCTTCCTTAAAATCAAGGAGGATTGGCTCCCAAAACTTGAGATAACTATCAGTCATCCTCCACTTGCTCAGCTGCCTTCTAGTGCATGATTCGGCTGCTTATACTCCGCGCTGAATGAAGGGGAATTCGAAGTGAGTAGTAATAAATGAGGGGGATTCCCTCCTACAAGTCCTCTCCTCTGTCTACTTCGAGTTATTACTGCCATTTGACAACTGGATCCTCGACTTTGACCTCGAAATCCATCAATAATCTGCTTTAAATACATGTTAGACCACATGGCATCATAACTAACTGAACTCACTTTATAAGCATAAATATAATTAGAAAATCATACAATAAGCTAAGAGAATGGTTGATTTGACTAGGTTAGGAGGTAAAATGAGCCCATATAATTACCCATTTATGAGGCTCATCAGGAACCACAGAATTGTTGCACCCATCAACAACAATGCTACCTCATAGCTTGTACAAAGTTCCAATCCGAACTCCCTGCATCAATATCAGTGCTCCCCGAACCATCTTGCAGGTATCCTTCTCGAAAACTGTTTTTACACTTGCATCATCCAACTTGCTTACAGAAATCAAATTTTTTTGGCCAATGCAAGAATATGCAGAACACCCGGAAGTGTTCTAATCCTTCCACCGCGAAAATTCATCTTAACTTTTCTGCGACCAATGATTTTAACCTTCTTGTCATCCCCCAAGAAGACATCACCACCATTATATTTCTCATACTTACAGAACCACTCTCTATGGGGAGTGAAGTAAAAGGATGCACCTGATTCAATCAACCATGCCTCATGATCTACATGTGTACTTGAAGAAGCCAAGTACACATCCCCACCTTCATCTGAGGTGGTTTTTGCCTCTACAGAAGGAGCATCATCAAATCCCTTTCCTTTGTTAAGAGCTTTAGATTTACAATCCCTTTTGTAGTGCCCTTCCTTTCAACATTTCTAGCACACCTTTATAAGTTTTCCTAGAGATTTAGATCTCCCTCTAGATTTAGATCTCCCACTCGATGACTTATTTTTGTTTATGTTCTGGGACCTTCCTCGTATAGACAAGGCATCACCATTCTAGCTCTCCATATTTTTCCGTCTCATCTCCTCCATCAGTAAGGATGAGACTATTTCATCAAATTACAAGGCAGTTGCATTGCTACCTATTGCAATAACCAAACTATCCCACGAATCTGGTAGAGAACACAACAAACTGATGCACTTATCTTCATCTGAAATTTTAATATCAATAGATAATAATTGACTTACCACAATATTAAATGCGTTCAGATGCTCTGTCACTGAGTCTCCATCTTTCATCCTTAGCATATACAACTTTTTTCGTAGGAACAATTTATTCAACAAAGACTTAGATTGGTACAAAGTCCCTAACTTGTCCTACAAAGCCTTCGTCATAGTTTCCCCTGATACATTCAAAAATACTGAATTGGAGACACACAATTGTATTGTGCTCTTTGCCTTCCGATCCAACTTCTTCCATTCTTCATCGGACACTCCCGTTGGTTTAGTACCCAGATCTATCACGATCCACTAATCTTTATCCACCAACAGATCCTCCATATTGAGTTTCCAGAACTCAAAATATGACCATTAAATTTCTTGATCTCTATCTTTCCACTGCTCACCATCTTCTTTCGCCACCAGAATCGATCTCGCAGATCTCCCACTGAACAAGGTCTACCACATGCCCGAGAAAAACCCCTCAGCAACAAAGGTGTCCCCTTGAAGCTAAAACAATGTTGATACCAAATGTAGGTTTTAACCCCATATAGAAATTACCTACATACGAGTTCTAAAACATAGAAAATAAACAATAACAAGAGCATAACACATAAAACAAATAGACACAGAGATTTTCCCCTAGATCCCAAAACCGAGACTACTAGCTTGATTTTTCATTATGTTCCTTTCAATGTTACATACATATATATACATGCCGAAGCATCCAATACCATGGACCGAAAACCATCATGCCCGAAACCATGTGCGAAAACCATGCACAAAACCATAGGTAGGTCCGCCCACCTAATATAGGGTCCAATAAAAAAATTCCCTGAGGCGCTGCCCTAGACCACATAGAGGGGGGCTAGCCACCACCCTCAAACCCCCTATATAGGGGGGGTTGTCGCCCACCCACTACACATTTGGAGCAATGAAGGGGGGGCTTTGCCCCCCCTCTAACCCCCCAATTAACTAGGGTAGCTAGTCGTGGAAAGAATATAACACAACCCAACAGTATCAAGGATTTTGAGCAGCATTTAGTACTCAAGTACTGCGAATGTCAACACAAGTACATCCAGGAGGAGATGGATTTCTTGGACATCTCCTTGCTTAGCGCTCCCTATCAATATGCTGTGAAGATCGAGTAGAAATTTGAACAGAAGAAGCGAGACTTTGGATCTACAAATTTGAAGCAAGGGAAAAGCGCCCCCATATCGCAAAACAAAGGACAAAGTTCCCTGCATCAATATCAGTGCTCCCTGAACCATCTTGCAGGTATCCTTCTCGAACACTATTTTTACACCTGCATCGTCCAACTTGCTTACAGAAATCAAATTTTTGGCCAATGCAGGAATATGCAGAACCCCCGAAAGTGTTTTAATCCTTCCACCTTGAAAATTCAACTTAACTTTTCTGCGACCAACGATTTTAACCTTCTTGTCATTCCCCAAGAAGACATCACCACCATTATATTTCTCATACTTGCAGAACCACTCTCTATGGGGAGTGAAGTGAAAGGATGCACCTGAGTCAATCAACCATGCCTCATGATCTACATGTGTACTTGAAGAAGCCAAGTACACATCCCCACCTTCATCTGAGGTGGTTTTCGCCTCTGCAGAAGGAGCATCAACAGATCCCTTTCCTTTATCAGGAGCTTTAGATTTACACTCCCTTCTGAAGTGCCCTTCCTTTCCGCATTTCTAGCACACCACCTTTGTAGGTTTTCCTGGAGATTTAGATCTCCCTCTAGATTTAGATCTCCCACTCGATGACTTATTTTCGTTTTTGTTCTGGGACCGTCCTCGTACAGACAAGGCATCACCATTCTGGTTTTCCATATTTTTCCATCTCATCTCCTCTGTCAAAGGCTGAGACTATTTCATCAAACTGCAAAGCAGTTGCATTGCTACCTATTGCAATAACCAGACTATCCCACGAATCTGGTAGAGAACACAACAGACTGATGCACTTATCTTCATCTGAAATTTTAATATCAACAGATGATAACTGACTTACCACAGTATTAAACGCATTCAGATGCTCTGTCACGAGTCTCCATCTTTCATCCTCAGGTTATACAGTTTTTTCCGCAGGAATAGTTTATTCACCAGAGACTTAGATTGGTACAAAGTCCCTAACTTGTCGCACAGAGCCTTCGTCGTAGCTTCCCCCGATACATTCAGCAATACTGAATCTGAGACACACAATCGTATTGTGCTCTTTGCCTTCCGATCCACTTCTTCCATTCTTCATCGGTCACTCCCGTTGGTTTAGTACCCGGATCTACCGCGATCCACTGATCTTTATCCACCAACAGATCCTCCATCTTGAGTTTCCACAACTCAAAACTCTGACCATTGAACTTCTCAATCTCTATCTTTCGCTGCTCGCCATCTTCTTTCACCACCAGAATCGATCTCGCAGATCTCCCACTGAACAGGGTCTACCACAGGCCCGAGCGAAACCCCTCAGCAACAAAGGTGCCCCCTTGAAGCCAAAACAACTCTGATACCAAATGTAGGTTTTAACCCCGTACAGAAATTACCTGCATACGAATTCTAAATCACAGGAAAAATAAAAATGCGAGAGCATAACACATAAAACACATATACACAGAGATTTCCCACTGGATCTCAAAACTGAGACTACCAGCTTGATTTTTCATTATATTCCTTTCAATGTTACAATACATATTTATACATGCAGAAGCATCCAATACCATGGACCGAAAACCATCGCATCCAAAACTATGGACCGAAAAACAATAGGTAGGTTCGCCCAACCTAATATAGGGTCCAAAAAAAATTTTTTTTCGGGGCACTGCCCCGAACCCCGTAGAGGGGGGCTCCGCCCCCCCTCTAACCCCCCAGTTCACTACGTAGGTTAGTCATGGAAAGAATATAACACAACCCAACATCAAACACTTAAAGTCCAAAAGGTGTCACCTACGGAGATGGACGAAAGGAGAAAGCAAGGCCTATGTTACTACTGTGATGAAAAATACTCCCCAGGGCATAAATGCAAGGAGCCCAATTTTTTTCAAATTGATGCCACTAACTACAACTCAACAGAGGAAGAGCCACCACTAGAGGAACATGAGCCGCTTGAAGAAGACAACCAACATGACAATGTCTCTGATGAACCAGTCATTTCGTTGCATGCTTTGGCAGGGATTTCTTCCCCTCAAACTCTCAAAATCAGA
>APFE031453075.1:17428-29196 GCA_000404065.3 Pinus taeda
ATCTTCATCTGAAATTTTAATATCAATAGATAATAACTGACTTACCACAATATTAAATGCGTTCAGATGCTCTGTCACTAAGTCTCCATCTTTCATCCTCAGGTTATACAACTTTTTCCGTAGGAACAATTTATTCACCAGAGATTTAGATTGGTACAAAGTCCCTAACTTGTCCCACAAAGCGTTCGTTGTAGTTTCCCCTGATACATTCAACAATACTGAATTGGAGACACACAATCGTATTGTGCTCTTTGCCTTCCGATCTAACTTCTTCCATTCTTCATTGGACACTCCCGTTGGTTTAGTACCTGGATCTACCGCGATCCACTGATCTTTATCCACCAATAGATCCTCCATCTTGAGTTTCCACAACTCAAAATTTGACCATTAAATTTCTCGATCTCTATCTTTCCACTGCTCACCATCTTCTTTCACCACCAGAATCGATCCCGCAGATCTCCCACTGAACAGGGTCTACCACATGCCTGAGAAAAACCCCTCAGCAACAAAGGTGTCCCCTTGAAGCCAAAACAACTCTGATACCAAATGTAGGTTTTAACCCCATATAGAAATTACCTGCATACAAGTTCTAAAACATAGAAAATAAACAATAACAAGAGCATAACACATAAAACAAATAGACACAGATATTTCCCTTGGATCCCAAAATCGGGACTACCAGCTTGATTTTTCATTATGTTCCTTTCAATGTTACATACATATATATACATGCCGAAGCATCCAATAACATGGACCACAAACCATCGCGCCCAAAACCATGTGTGAAAACCATGCACAAAACCATAGGTAGGTCCGCCCACCTAATATACGGTAAAAAAAAATAATAATAATAATAAAATAAATAAATAAATATTTCCCTGAGGCGCTGCCCCAGACCCCATAGAGGGTGCTAGCCACCACCCTCAAACCCCCTATATATGGGGGGCTATCACCAACCCACTGCAAAATTGGAGCAACGAAGGGGGGGCTCCGCCCCCCTCTAACCCCCTAATTAACTAAGGTAGCTAGTCATGGAAAGAATATAACACAACCCAACAGTATCAAGGATTCTGAGCAGCATTTAGTACTCAAGTACTGCGAATGTCTACACAAGTACATCCAGGATGAGATGGATTTCTTGGACATCTCCTTGCTTAGCGCTGCCTAGTCGCTGTGAAGATCGAGCAGAAATTGGAACAGAAGAAGTGAGACTTTGGATCTACAAATCTGAAGCAAGGGAAAAGCGCCCCCAAATTGCAGAATAAAGTACAAAGCCAAGGCAGGGTGACCCAAGACAAACTGCTGAAGCTGCAAGAAAGGAAAAACACCACAAAGACAAAGAAGGACACAGGGAAGTGGTGTGAGTTCCATAAGAGGTCCACTCACAACACAAGTGAGTGTTGAGCCAAGCAGTCATTGGTGGCTGAGCTGAAGGCTTTGAAATCAAATGCATGTTCCAAATCTAAGTCAAAAACTGACAAGGGGAATGACAAAGGGAAGTATATTATCGATGCGGAGCCTAGTGCCACTGTTGTCACCACCAAGATCTAGAAGGACGAGCCCGAAGATCTAGAGGAGGGGGAGCGACTCTGCCACTCACAAATGTGGGTGAAGGGTTCTCCGTTGTAGTTCATTGTCGATAACGGGTGCCAAAAGAACCTCATTTTATCAGAGTTCATGAAGCGGTTGGGCCTACCAACAACACCACACTTGTAATCGTACACCATCAAGTGGCTTCACCAAGGGAGAGATCTCTGTGTCATCCAATAGTATCATATTCCCTACAACATCAAGCCCTTCACATATGAGATACTGTGTGATGTTTCTCCTCTTGAAGTTTGTGATGTATTACTAGGCCAACCATACTTGTGGAAGCGACATGTTGTGTATGAGTCTAGGGCTCGCATTGTTATTATTACTTTGGGCAATAAGTTGTACAAGATACCATAGGTAGCATTGACTACCATTATTTCTTTGATAACTGTGAAGCAATGCAGTAATATCATTTCCCAGGCCGGGATTTATTTTTTTCCTTGTGATTCGACCTTAAGGAGAGAAGAATATTGTGGCCACAGCCTCCAGACAGGGCTCCTTTAGACAGTAGTAGCAGATGGACAAGGTTGTGGAGGAGTACATGGACATCTTCACCTCACCCAGAGGGGTACCTCTGCACTGTCAAGTCAATCACTCCATCAATTTGACCCCAGGCACGCTGCTATTCAATGGACCGATCTATCGACACTCTATTATGGAGAATGATGAAATCAAGAGGCAAATTTAGGAAATGTTGCAAAAAGGGCACATCAGGCCAAGTTCATCAACTTGTGGGAGCCCGATCGTGTTGGTACATAATAAGGACAGGACCTGGAGACTCTGTATTGACTATCGGGCGCTGAACAAGATCACCGTCTGGAATAGTTATCCAATCCCACACATTGATGACCTTTTGGACCAGATCAAGGGGGTCAAATATTTCATCAAGATTGACTTGAAGTCTGGTTATCACCATGTATCGATCGAACCCTCTAATGTGTGGAATATTTCCTTCAAATCTAAGGAGGGCCTTTTTGAATGGCTAGTCATGCCTTTCAGGTTGACAAATGCCCACAACCTTCATGAGGTTGATGGACGACATCTTGCGACCCTTCATCAACTCATTCATGGTGGTGTATTTGGATGTCATTATGATATTTAGCCAAAGTTGGGAAGAGCACCTCCACCATATTCGATAGGTCCTCCAAACCCTGTGGCAACACAACTTGTGTGCCAATTTGGAGAAATCCACTTTTGGTATGACCTAGGTTCAATGTTTTGGGGTACATCATTAATGAGTGGGGTGTGCATGTGGAACCAACCAAGATACAAGTCATTTGGGATTGGCTAGCCCCAACCACTCTAAAAAAACTCTATATCTTTCTAGGTCTTGCAAACTTTTACCGCAGGTTCGTGTTGGGGTTCTCTCATATCATTTGGCCTTTGAGTCAAGTCATCAAGGGAGGAGCGAAAGAAAAGTTCTTTTGGTCTGAATCCCAACAAAAGTCATTTGTTGAGTTGAATCATTGCTTCTGCCTTGCACCAGTGCTCACATTACCAGACCCACAACAACCATTTGAGATCGGGATAGATCCCTCCAACTATGATATTGGTGCAGTTCTTTCTCATCAGGGGCATCCAGTGGCATATCATAATGAGACACTTTCATACATAGTTTGAAAGTATCCCACCAATGACAAAGAGATATATTCCATTATGCAGGCCTGTTGACAACGAAAGCATTACATTCTGGGGAAGGAAACAATCATCCACACAAACCACCAACCCCTTCAGTTCATACAGACACAAGGGAAGTTGCAGAATGATCGCCATCATAAGTGGTCCACATACCTGCAATATTTCCATTTGAACATTTAGTATAAGAAGGGAAGCACCAACAATGTTGCAGACTACCTCAGTCGACAGCCAATCATGGTGCTGACCACTATGCTCGACTCTTGTGAGCACGAGACTGCGGGGTGGCTACATCTTTACAAGAGTGATCCAAAATTCGACAACACATACCAGACGCTCCTGGAAGGCAAGAAAGTTACAAATTTTCACCTCCAAGATGCACTATTATGACCTGGGACACCTCTATGTTCCTTCAAGTGAGCGTGCCAAGATGATTTGGGAGGCACACTACAGTCAGTTTGCTAAACATTTCGGGGTAGAGAAAATAGTGGCAGTACTGCAAAAGTATTTTTATTGGCCAAACCTTTGATAGGATGTTGGGAAGTAAATCAAATCCTGCACTGTCTGCAGCATTGCCAGACTGACCATCAAGAAGCAAGGCCTATATACTCCTATTCCTACTCCTATTCGACCTTGGGAATCCATCTCCATGGATTACATGTTAGACCTTCCTTTTACTAAGCATGGCAACGACTACGTTTTCGAAGCCATCGACAGATTCTCTAAGATGGCCATTTTGGCGGCCTGCAAGAAGAGTATCATAGTAGAAGCCATTGCTAAGATCTTGTTTGAATGAGTGTGGGTACACTTTGGGATCCCACAATCCATTATCTCAGATCAGGATAGTAGTTTGCTAAGTACATTTTGGTCAAGTCTCTGGTCGATGCTAGATACCAAGCTCACTAGTCCACACCCCCAAACTGATGGCCAAACAAAGGTCGTCAACAAGATGATCGTACAAATTTTGTGCATGTATAACTCGAAGCATCCATGCACATGGGATGAAAGCCTCCCTTATGTCCAACACAACTACAATAGAGCTCTTCATGGCTTAATTGGCCACAACCCCTTTCAAGTGGGATTGGGATTCCAACCACTATGTCCCATTGATGTGGTCATACCATTTGCAGCTACTTAGGCAGGTTCGGCTCATGTCCAGTCTGAAGATGAAAGGGATAAAAACTTCATTGAGCACATTCAACACATCCACCAAAAGGTCCATGACATATTGGATAAATCCAATGCTAAGTATAAGCAGCGACATGATCAACATTGGGTGTCACACAAGTTCCAGGTGGGCGACAAAGTTTGGCTACATCTGTAGAAGGAACGCCCTGTTGGGTCCCACTGCAAGCTTCATCCGCTCCAATATGGGTCATACAACATCACCAAGGCTATAGGGGATAATTCCTTCAAGCTCAACATTCCATCATTCCTTGGCATGCACCTAGTATTCAATGTGGATTGCCTTCAGCCATACTTTCCACCATTAATAGACACATCTGACATTGTCGAACAACTCACACCAACGAAGTTAAACCTAGACTACATGGAATAGGCCACAACTGATCGGATCATGGACACACAAATCAATAACACTAACCAACAAAGGATACAACTATATCAAGTTTCCAAAGCATGTTAGCTCCTTCACTAGGGCAAGTGGTTCACCAGGGATTGGGTTCAACATAAATTTCCTCGCCTCATGGAGGCTCTGCAAGAAATGAGGACCATTGCTTCCTAAGGAGGGAGGATTGATCCAGGTGGATATTGGTGTCTACCTTTCTATTCCACCTAGACCTCCATTCAGTTTCATTAGTTTCCTTGTTTATAGCAGCATTTACTATTTTTAGCAGTTTTTTCAGGTCCTAAACTTTCGGAGCAGTTTTGACCCCCTAAATGACATTTTTTTGGGGTCCACAACTAGCCACTGGAAAATGTTGTAGTACTTAGAGATATATTTCCAACGAGGTATCGTATGTGCCAAACAGAGACAATATAACTAAGTTACAACCCTAGGAAGTTGGTTTCCTAACTAACCCCAACGGGGCCCTCAAACTCTTAGTGTTCCATATCTCAGGATTAGGGTTTTGGTTGTTTAGGGTTTTCCCTTATTGTTCAATAATAAAAAGGCCCTTGAGCCTTATTGTAACACAATTCAGAGGCATTTAGACACCATATATCTTCTCATAGATAAGCTACCATCGCCCGAGCTAGTTTATTTCCATTTCTGTATGTAAGCATATTTCAATTCTTTGATATTAATGAAATGAAGTTTTATTTCTGCTGCATCTCTGTGTTTACGTGTATATCTATAGTTTGTTGTGTTCCTGCATAAGTCTGGATCAATATATATACAAAATATTTCTTCGTCATCCACAACATATAAATTAAGTTTATAACATGTAAGATGCCTTACAATCAAGATTGTGGCAATGGGTTGCCCCATTCATAAACATATAAGATAATTGAAAGTTTACAAAATCACAAGTTAACTAAGTGAAAATTAAACAATCACACAATTACAACATCTCAATAATACCATAGATTTGTTTTTATTTTCGAAGAAAAAAATGTTATTTTATTCAACCTGAAAACAAGGAACAAACTTACATTCTACATATGCTCAAAAGCATTCGATCATGTTAGCCTGTCGGTTGGTGCCCAAAAACAAAAAGAAATTATAAAAAAAATTACATAATTTTGTTGAGACTAAGTACAATAAAAATCACTTAGGTTCCCCTTTTTTCCTTTCTTTTTCTCCACCTTTAACCAAACTCCTTGATTGGAAATGATTGTTACAATACCCGATTGATTTCCATATGCTTTCGAGGGGACTCCTTTGTTTTAGTTTGAGCTTTCAAACACATGGAATCTCTTTACGCCGCTTGAGTCCTTTTCAACGGGTGTTTCTGCTTTTTGCTACTCTGATACTATGATCTATGTTGATTCAATACCCTTCTAGCTAAGAGGCACTATTCGTAACTGATCCCCCATTCCACCATATGATTGGCCGTCAGGTTGTATCCATGCTTTTCTATTTCGAGTATTTAATTTAGGCTCTTCTTGTTCGTCTTTTGAAGAATCAAGAAACTACCAACCCTTTGGCTTAGGGGCCTGCCTCCTTTTTTTGGGGGGGGGGGATTTTGCTTGTGAGCATGTGTTCTATAAGTGTTTTATTTGAAAACAAGTTTAGCATATGAATGCCATATTCTTATAATCTAACACCTGTGTCCACTGAAAGTTTTCATGTTTTATAAGAAGACGATCAGGAAGACCTTTGTTAAGATTGATCTCTACACATATCTTGGCAATGTAAAGATACCTTTTGATGTTCTATCCAGATCCATTTTTTTGTATTTTCCCAAAGTGTTTCTAATATCCTCCAAAACTTGATGGTGCCAAAAAGGAGGAGGGATGTTTGGCAACCTCACCCAAACCGACATTGTTGTTACCACTATGCTTATAGCATCAAACTCTAGGAACCATGGGGTAACAAAAAGTATGACTCTACCCCAAAACCATGGTCCTTCATTTCGAACTTTTTCCATGTCTTGTTGTGTATCAAATTGTACTATGAAGAAGCTTTTTTAGCACAATTAGAGATCACAATTTATTGTCCAAGAAGAGAACACCCACTGATATAAGTTTTCAACTGTCAGCCAAAGACCATTAAGCCAACATATTAAAGTCTTAGCTTGTATATCAACAAAGTATAATTTTACCTCTCAGGATTTTACATCCATAGCTAGTACCTTGTCCATTTGCTTGACAATGTAAGGTCCTAGTAGATTTTGGATATGTTCAGCTGGAGCGACATTCTTCCCATTCAGTGGATCCTTCAAAGAGATAGATCCATTAGAGTTTCTAGGATTTTTATTTGGTTTTATGAAGACTATAGAGCCCCCCCTACAACCTCATATCTAATATTATGGTGGAATCCTTTGCCACACTGTAATCTTTCAGCTAGAAAGAGTCTGAAAGAACTTACCTCCGTATAACAAAACTTGATGTGTTGTTGGTATTCCCAAGTCATTTTGACGACTTTTCTTCAATTTTTTTGCTAGATCCATCCCCCATATCCATCAAGCTGTGGCCTTCCCATTTAAATTATTGATAAATATATGGTATTTTTCTCTTTCTTTCTAGATTTTGTCTAGATCTGGATCTAAAAAGCAAAGAGGGGATCCATCGAAGGGTATATCTAGAGATAATATCTAAGATTTATTCATATCACAGGCTGAATCCATATCGTGATTTAGATCTGCTGCAAAATGTTCCTTTGGAAACCATGGTCTCTGAGAAAGGAGCCACTACACACAAGGAAACTGAAATTCCAATGCGCAAGATGGGGGTGGATGTTTAATGGCCCCATAGGGTAGGCCAGACTCAACCATTGTAGAAAAATCTGTCGTCATTATAGATCCAAGCATCAAACTCCTTTCTGAAGCGTAGTTCATTCTTTGCATGCTCAAAAGGAGCCACGATACCAAGAAAATTAACAAAGAGGATTATTAGCTTACCCTCACGTATCAGATGCACAAAAAATCGGACGATGGGACCATGCACAAAATAAACAAACAAAATATCCCTTTGATCATCACTGCACAGGGAAAGAAGGGATTCTTCAACACACTGGGGCTTGTCTATGCAATAATTCGTGGGCATGAAGCTTGAGGTGACACTAAGCATAATGTCTCCAAAAACACTAACACTTATGCAACACAATACCTCCATCGTGTCAAATTCAATGATATATATATATATATTATATATATATATATTATATATATATATATTATATATATATATATAACCTACATTTGTAGTGATTCCAGGAAACCTTTCAGGAGCAATCCTAAACCATAAATCAATCAATAACATAACAAGCCTAGTCATCATTCATAATTCAAATGTGCATAAGTCATTATACTTATCTGAGTGGATGAGAACAACTAGTAATTGAAGGAGGGACTTCCACTCTTTACTCGATTGTAAGCTAGCAACACTACAATCTCTCTTGTAGCTGACCACCCCTGAATTGGATCCATAGTCTGGAGGAATGCTTTCACAGGGGTAATTAACACCAATGGTTTAGTGAAACACTCAAGGGATGAAGGCCATTATTGAGATGGTTCATCAATTGCCCTCTAGTAGTAAGCACCCCAATGACTCACTTCTCTCTGAGTTCATAACACAAGCCTACACCCAAATTCTAGAGGGGAGTGTTGCTCAGTTTTCGAGGATTGAATTCACTATGTAGGTGGTTTAACAACAAATTGGAAAGCACTTAGTGGTTCATTAGCCCATTGGAAAGCACTAAGTGTTTTGTTAGCCAACAACAAGCACCCAATGGTTTAATTAACCATTTGGCAAGTACTTATTGGTTCATTAACCAACATCAAGTACTAAGTGGTTCATCAATCAACGGTAAGCACTTATGATCTGGATTATATCACTATATTGTTTTTCATCCATATTGATGCTTTCAAAGTGGAAAAAGTAGAGGAATAAGCTCACAGGACCATTTTTATCAGTGGGACCCAATTTGGAAAATTGGGGTGTGAGACATTCCGAAAGCATTTTGAGGCATCAAACAATGTTTTTTTGGGGTAGAACCTTTTTGCATTTGTGTCACACTGTTTTTTCCTATTCTACACAGAAAGACCTTTCCAACAATGCAAGAATTGCGCCAATCAAAGTCCGTATGCAAAATTTATGCCACTCAGAAGTAAAAGTTCTTGTTTTGATCACCATAGTTCGAGAGGATGCCACATCAACATCAATTACTCATGTAAAATGGGCTAGCTTGTAACAACCCTGGTGAAAAGTTCATGTAATAAAAGTTAATAAAGGCAAAATAAGACCACGGTTAAGGGACACTTATTCCAAGCTGAATGTTGGGCAAATATATCCTAGTGGGCATCACTGGATGTGTGTTTTGGTTAAGGAAATTGGCAAACTCTAAGGAAAAGGCAAAAAATACATTTTGGCACATTTATCTATGAGAATAGAGGAAATTAGGAGAAAATGAAGGTAAAAGGTCAGAGGTTGCATGTGAGGAGGAAATTGAAGGAAAATAATGGACATGAAGAAATTAGAGGCCTCATGCATAAGAAGGCTTCTGAGGATCAGTCTAGGGCTTTTTTCAAGTTCAAGTTTGGATCTCTCTCATTATTCTCTCTCTCTCACTCTCTTGGTCACTTAGAGTTTTCTTGGAGCACTCTAGTTTGGAGAAAAGGAAAGAAAAGCAGGACTCAAGTAGCTTTAGTAGGAATACTTGCAGGCAACCTTTTGCATGTGTGATTTCCTAGTTGGTTTGGGCATGCATGGCTTTGCATGTTGGTGTATGGTTCTCTTGTTGTTGGTGGCATGGTCATGCCAGGTTATGACAATGGATTTCAGCCTAGCCTAGCCTTTTTCCGGATGCCATGGTATGTTGGGATGTTTATTTTAGTTTTTGAACTTTGGATTTGCCGGATGGATTTCAGAATTTGGGGCGGAGGTGGTCTCAAGATTCATTGCCAAAGGACTAGGAATCCCTTGACGGGTTTTGGTGGGATACACGGTAAAACCCAAGGGAGCAGTCTTGGTTTAGGGCCCAGTGATCCAGGTTTGGATTGTGTAAAGCCTGAGAGATAAGGAGAAAAAAAATTCCTCAAGGATAGTGATGGAGTCTGGATGGCATTCCAAGTTCTGTTTGGTTGTGATCGGTGCACTGGTTTTGGTGTGATCACGGTTGGATGAGTGTGGAGGTGGTTTAACCTCTGGATTCCCTTAGTTGTTCTTGGATTGGTTGTTATATGAGATCCCACATTCATGCTTGGAATATGGCATGAGGGTGACTGGCTAAAAGAGGGATTTGGTTCAACTATGTCTATGGTCGAGTGGTATGTGGAAGTCTCGAACCTAGTCGAATTTGCCTCTGATTAATAAAAGATAGGTTCTCCTACTTTTTCACTGATTTATATGTGGATTTAATGGCTATCATATCTCTAATATTCATATGGTTTTATGCTAGTTATAAGCATGGTTGAATGATTGGTTCA
Organism: Pinus taeda; assembly: GCA_000404065.3. Classification (NCBI taxonomy): domain Eukaryota; kingdom Viridiplantae; phylum Streptophyta; class Pinopsida; order Pinales; family Pinaceae; genus Pinus; species Pinus taeda. The sequence goes on from APFE031453075.1 coordinate 27,706, forward strand.
TGTCATGGTTATTTCATATATTTACTTGTAATTGTTAAATGGATGGATGCAAGACCTAATTAATGATGTAGTAGTTCAATGGAGAAGGAGGTGATCCTTCTGGTTATGTTTCATAAGTTGTTTCAGTAATTTATGCTCTGTCTTGTATCTTAGACCTGTAGGTTGCATTGATGCCAAGTGTTTGATAGAATGTTAGTCCCAGTTGGGGATGCTTAGGCTTAGTCTTGAGGGTGATTTTTGATTGATCAACATTATTATTATGTTTTTAATGAATTCTGGAAGTTACAACAAGTTCTGGGTAGAGGCCAGGATTTTGGGCTAGAAAAGTGACTTAAATCCTGAGGTTGCTGGCATAAAATTGACAATTTTGGTCCACAGTCGTTGGCAGGCAGGCCCGTGAGAGTGACTTTAGGTTGCTAGCCGCTTCCTTGCCCATAGCATGAGAGCGACTATGGTCTAAGAGCTGATAGTAGTGGGACCTAGGGATAGGCCGTTTGAGTGGCTGACTTGTCTCCTGAGGGTTCTGTTGATGATGTTGGATGACTATATGTGATGTTCCGTTGATTCTACTTCCTTAAGGTGACATAGGAGGTCGAATATGATTGTAGTAGCATCTCTCCTCGTGTTTACCCCGGTTGGCATGGTTACTTTGGGTAGACCTGGGAGGGGGGTGTTACATAGCTACGTGATCACGATGAAAAAGATTCTAGAAGAGCCCATATTGTAAATTTGGTTAAGAGTTAAGGGAGTCAAAACTGACACTAGGAGGAAATTGTTCCATTCCTTTTTAAGTGCATTTATTCTATAGAAAAGAAGAGTAGTCCAGAGGGATAGGGAGAGAGCACACAAAGAGGATCGGGCCATATGCCTTACTTCTTTGTACTCACAACCATTTTCTATTGAGAGAAAGAGAGTAGAGCGACCTCAGCTTCCAATTGGGTGTTCTCCCGAAAGGGTTTCCTGAGTTATATCTTGTGTTAATCATGGTTTGTGGGTTTTTATTTCGTTGTTCTCTATTTGTAGAAATTTTGAATAATATAACACTTATTCACAAAGATTATCCTGATTATACACTATTTGCGGAATGCATGCATAATACATAACATCCTCTACCATTGATCATCAATTTGCGGAATTAAGAAACAATCGCATGCGCACATTGAAACATTAATCACACATATCAACACAGTATGTATTGGGGAAAGCATACAACTGAAAATCCCCAACTATCTGTATATTATTATGATAGAGAACATGTAAAAATACATAGTACAATACTTCTCACAAGTACTCAGTACTATCTCCACCTATTACACATAAACTAACTCAGATCTGAACAAGTTCCTGGTTCAAATCTCCTCCATTGTTTGCCTGCCTCTACTGCGCAATCCCTGCTGAGAATAGATCTAATCCAAGTTCGAATTCCCTTGGCTTGTACTGCGCAATCCTCATTGGCAATCTCAATCAATGATTGTGCAAATCTCATGCATA